>JAWQEG010003167.1:185000-275987 GCA_033782935.1 Petrolisthes cinctipes
AAGAATGATTTATTATTTTAATCACGTGACGGGAAATGAGCTTATGAACCAGCAACTTTTTTCACTAATTAAATATTGACCACATTTTAGAAATCCAGGCTGACAATGAGTTATAATTTTTCCCTGGATATAATTATATTGAGTAAATGAGAGAAATTCTAAGTTATTGACAAAAAAAAAAAAAGCAAATATCATGGCAAATTAGTATCAGGAAAATTAATTAAAAGATGAGAGATCAGATTAAAGGTTTGTGTCATTATTCGTTCTTGTAACTCACTTACCAAATATTCAATATAATTCTTGCTAGACAGACAGAATGTACAGTCACTCTCCCTAATGTTGACCCACCACGAGCCAAGCCCATTGACGAGGGAGACAGTAGGTAAGGAATGTTGTAAGGTAGGGAATGATGGGGAAAAGTGAGGAAGGGAGGCTTGTTAACACATTCTTATTAAACCCATGGCTAGGCTGAGTTTGACTCGGGGTGGATCTAAATTAGGGAACGTGGTGGCTGTACAGAGCTCAGGAACACACACACACACACACACACACACACACATGGGCAATAAAGGTCATTACGGTAGGCTGGACAGAGGACATGGGTCGAGACTCAGCAAAGGGAATAGGAGAAATGGTCTTGACGGTACTGGACGGTCAGTGTGTGGAAATAATCTGTATAAGGGTGGAATGGTTGACCTTCTTCTTTAGACGAGACTTGTGCCGTATATGGGAAGCCAGAGTTACAACAACACCTTTCACTGTAAATGCTGCGAGTCACTGGAGATGTGTAAAGAATGACTCCTTCTTAATAAGGTGAAATATTCCTTCAAGGTGAATCTGTTTATGTAACTAACAAGATTGTGTTGGTAGTATCTATCTATGATTTACCTGAACTAACCGTGCGTACATATATGTGTGATCAATTAGAGTGAACAGAAAAACTTATATTTTAATATACCATAGACAAGAGACAGGTTTATCAGAGAGAGAGAGAGAGAGAGAGAGAGAGAGAGAGAGAGAGAGAGAGAGGGAGAGCACAAGCGTCCACGAAATCCCAGCCAAGTTGTACCCGCCTGTCGCTCGTGAATCAAGCAGAGACCCAGCCGTTCCAGAAGCCAATAAGAGAGACACGAGTTACTGAGCTGATGTCCTGGGGGCCGTGGTGGTGTGGACGATGGAGGAGGTGAGGAAGGAGCAGGGGGAGGAGGACTAGATAGGTGTGGTGAGGGAAGAGAAAGGAGAGGTGACAGAGGAGGAAGGAGCAGGGGGGGGGGACTAGATAGGTGTGGTGAGGGAAGAGAAAGGAGAGGTGACTGAGGAGGAGGAGGAGGAGGAGGAGAAAGGTGTGGTGCGAAGAAGAGATATGTTGGAAAAGGAAAAGAAAGCAAGACTTGCATGAGAGGTAAGAAATGAAGGAAAACTTGTATGGAATGAAGAAAGAGTGAATAAATGAAAAAGAAGAAAACTTAATTGGTATAGTGAATGAGGAGGACGATAGGGAAAGAAAGATGGGGAGGAGAAGAGGGAAGATGTGGTGCATGGTAAGGATGAAAGAGAGGAGGGAAAAGTAATGGAAATCCTATAAATGGAAGGACCAGGAGTATGAGTTAGGAAGGAAGGAACATTAAAAGGCGAGAGAACTGGTAGAGTTATTAGAGAACCGATAATTGTTTAACCAAGATAAATGTAAGTGTATAACCTCTGTCATACCAAATCATAACATTCATTGTCATTTCAGTCAACATTAGTCGTGAATAAAAATAGAGTGGCTTGTCTGGTTTTGAGTATAGAAGAAATTATAGAGTGCATTAGGGATAATTTTTGGACTTGAAATGGGGAAGGGGAAGAGGGAAAGAAGTTACAGATAGGAAGGAGAAGATTGGGGAGATGGAAAAAGTTTGCTAAGTTCCCAATCGAATGGACAATCACAGGGAGAATGGGAAGGAAATAGATAAAGTACTAGAGGAAGAGAATGGGAGATAGATTGATAGATAGATAGATAGATAAATAAATACGAGATGGATATGTAGACAAATAGATTAATAGATTCATGGATAAATAAATATGTAAAAAAAGTTAGACAATGAAAGACAGATGAAAGATATAAGGAGAGAGTATTGATTATAATTAAGATAAAAAAACTTGATGTTAATGGTGATAAAAGGAGAGAAGAGAGAAGATAATGTAATGAAAACAAGAATAGAAAACGAGGTAATAAAAACAAGGAAAGAAGAAATGGAAATAAAAACAAGGAAGTTATTAAACCCAAATAATCAAATCATGTTTTTAATCTGCAGCGAATGAATGAGTTAAGAAAAATGGACGATTGAAATAGATAAATAAAATGTGGATGGAAAGATAAGAGGAAAGAAGGTATGAGTGAGAAACTGGATAAGGTTGAAACAAAGTGCGAGAGAAAATATGAGCAGAGAAGAGAGAGAGAGAAAGAGTAAGAGGGGGTAATTTGAGAAAGTGAGAGAAAGGATGGACTGTAATAAATAAGCGTAAAATATGGTGTGTGTGTGTGTGTGTGTGTGTGTGTGTGTGTAGAGAGAGAGAGAGCGAGAGAGAGAGAGAGAAAGAGTAATAGGAAGTAACTGTGATAAAGTATGAGGGAATGAATGGAATGAACTGCGACAACAAGAAAAGGAAGGATATGGCACTGAAAGAGAGGGAGAGAAATATAGCACATCCCTTGATCCTCTCCCATTCACCACTGCCTCTCCCTCTCCCTGCGTTCCCTAGCCTCGATCCCCTCCTCTGGTATCAACCCCTCTCCCTCCTGGACACCACCTTCCTCCCCATGGGCCTTTCACACTCCCCAACACCAATATATTCTTCCCTGGTTCAACCGCATTCACATTTCACCCCTCCTGCCTGATTTTCCCATTGAATTTCACTCTATATATTACACCCTGTCTTGTCTCATTCCCCCTTTTTGTGCTCAGTAGCTGACCGACCCCACACGAGTCTCTCATCTCTCCTGACATTTTCCCAACATCAACCCATGCACGTCATAGCCTCCTAACCTTTCCCCACACTCTAATCCCATCCCACACTGTAATTCGTCCCCCACATATTAATTATTAACCCCACCCTAAAAACCGTAGCACCAACCCTTCTCTAACTCCCCCTATACTTCCCTAGCCTCACTACAACAAACTATCCTCACCCCACACACCCAAACCTCACCCTGCACTCCCCTCCCAACTCACTGAGGCGACGGGCGGGGGAGGCGACCCATCGAAGCGGCACTTAAACACGACCGGTAACGACTACAGCTGGGCTCCATCTCAGTCATTGGAGCTAATTTGAGTATGGAGGAGAGACATTAATGGTTGCTCCTCCCCTCCACCCCCAGGACCCTCCCTTCTTCCCAGGACAGCCTTCACTCCAGTATGTATGTATGCCTCGCTCCCATCTCCATTTCATCCATCCCATTTTTTTATTAACACTCTATCAGTTATTCTCGCCCACTATAGAACTTTCGTCGCTTTTACTTTCAGCTCCATTTACACACACATTGCAACAAATCGTGGGTGGTTTCGCCGCGACGCTGCATCCGTGCAAAATTAGCTCAGCATAGCCTGAACGAGAGGGGTTGCATTTCTGTCGAGTGTCCCTTGTCCCATATAAATATATTCAGGATCCGTCTGTATATATTAACACACGAAATGTTTGTTTCATTTTGCTTGGCATTGTATGTAGGATACTTACACTTTGAGCTCTTCCTAGACAGCCCTTGCTCCTTCATTTTAACTTGCCTGCTTCTCACTTCCTGTCCCCTGCCACTCCTACCACATTCCTGCCAGCACTTGGACAACCCTCACTCCTTGAGCTTCCAGTCTTCACCTCGACCCTACGTACCAATTCCAACCCCAGTCCATTCCGAACATCCTTTTCGTTTGTGTCTAAACCTCTACTCTCCCTTTCACCGCGTTCCACTCCAGTTCTATCTCTGCTCTCTCTAGCACTACCTTGCCCCCCGTTTCCATCCCTTTGATATCGACTTTCGCCCTGCGTCCGTGGCCCATTTCCAGCTCTACCTCGACATTCTGTACTCGTCCCATGCTCACCCCAGTAACAACAAAATCATACGAAAAACAAATGCAGGCAGTAAGTCTTAAATATATATATATATATATATATATTTTTTTTTTTTTTTTTTTGTACTGTGCAAAACAATTATAGATAAGGAAAAAAAGTTTCTTTATTTCTTACTTTGCTCCACCAGTGTCAACTCTTCATAATTTTGATGTAGTTGTAAGGCTCTGATGCCTGGAAATACTCAGCCACCTTATGCTGCTCTCTATCTACATATCAGTGACTACACTTTCTACACCACAACCCTTACAGTATCTTGGCATCTAAACTCCCAACTCCCCTTCACATCCGTCCCTGCTTCATACATAATCTCTGTATCATAACTAACTCCATTCCTCATCTCCTCATCACAGCTATTCCTATTTCTTAGTTAATCTGACAATGACAGTTGTTCTTATCTCAGCTACTAAATTCCCACAGCAGCAACTAGTAGACGTCCCATAAGAGCATTCCATATCTCAAGGTTTAAACTGGCCGTCACTGCAGCCTACTATTCCACTCCCAAGTGACCCTCCACACACCGTTCAGGCTCACATTCCAGTCCATCCCCTCTTACGGCCGAGGGGCGCTACTGCCATTTGCTTAAGTCCTGCAGTCTCCAGGGGAACACACAACTAAGTAAGAATAGTCGTCCCAAGGGGTGGTTGGGTGGGGGAGAAGGAAGGAAAGTATATGTACTGAATATATCTTACTTGGATGGGGTTGGGAAAGGAATATTGGAGAGAATTTTATGAGGAAAAATGTGATAGTGAAGTTAATTTTAAAGTTGGGGATAAGGAAAGGGCATTAGGCCTATGTATTTCTAAGTCGTATGTAGTTTTGAAATAGGAAAAATAATCAATTTGTGAAGGAAGCAGTTTTTTGGGAATTCTGAACAGGGAAAAGAAATGAGGGAAGGAGAAGAAGGCATTGATGGAATCCTGAAAGAAGTGAAAAAGGCGGACTTACTGATCAGAGTGATGAGGGAAAGGATGGGGGTATTGGAAAGGTATCCTGGAAAGTTATGAGAGGTCTGGAAGGGGAGGGCATGGAGCGATGTTGAGGAATTCTAAAGGTCTGCAGTTAAGGAGAATATTAGAGAAACGTAAAGAGGAAGAAAAAGGATATTAAGAGTTCTTCAATTCATTCTCCTTCTCTCGTTTCTTTCTCCTTCCACTCCTCCCTCCTTCTCTCCTTCCATTCCTGTCTCTTCTCTCCCTCCCTATCTTCCTTCCCCCTATACCTCTCTCCTTTATCCCTTTCTTTTCCATATCTATCTCTTCCCTCCCTCCTTATCATCCTACTTCCATCCTTCCCTCCTTTCTCCTTTTAACCATTAATATCTCTTCTTTCCCTACTTATCTTCCTACTTCCATCCTTCTCTCCTATCTCCCTTTCTCCATTACTATCTCTTCTCTCCCTCCTTATCTTCCTACTTCTATCCTTCTCTCCTTTCTCCTTTTAACCATTAATATCTCTTCTTTCCCTCCTTATCTTCCTACTTCCACCCTTCTCTCCTTTCTCCCTTTCTCCATTCCTGTCTCCTTTCCTCCCTTCCGCACCCTGTTCCTGTCTCCTTTCGCCCTCTCCTCCCCTTCCCTTTCCTCTCTTCTGTTTTCTCTTTCCCCACGTGCCGACCGACAGAATGGTTCTCTCCCGTCATTCGAACTACATGTGTCTCCGATCCCAATATTCCCACTATCATCTGCGACACTTCTATTTCCTGAGTATCATGTATGCTGCTTTAAATGTCTGGAACGCCTGAATATAAACACACTGGGGGATGCGTGGAAAGGGAGGGAAGAGAAGACAAACACACAGACAGACAAATGTAAGAATAACAGTGAGAGAAAGATAGTGTGGGAAAGGGAAAAGAATGTATGAATGAGACAGAGTGAGCGAAAGATATACATACAGTACTTTGATATAAAGATGATAAAGAAAATATTATTACACAGATTTAACGTTGAAAATGAAATAGTCTGACCAATATTATTATCCATAGTTTTTATTCATAAAATGAGAAAAAGTAAGGAAGGATTATGAATATGTGGGGAAAGGAAGGATGAAGGAGCAGAAAATGAAGTAAGAACGAGAGGGAGAAAGTAAAAGATAGAATAACAGAAACAGATTGCAAATAAAAACAGCGTAACATGAGGGAAAACTATACTCAGCTCAGGTTAGATTAGGTTAGGTTAGGTTAAATCTTGCTGTGTACAAAGTTCCACAAACCTAAAGACTCCACACTTCCCAGAATTTCAAAAGGACCCGGTGTAACTTGGGTTTATGAAGCTGAACCAACAAAAATTTATCACCATTTTTTCTCAGCTTCTCCACTCACTAATTCAATCTTTCAGAGGAAACAGATACAGATAAATAATATACAGAAAAGAGAAAGAGCATAATTGTGACAGAAGCCATATAATTATAATATCGTAAGTACGGAAATAACAGATCATAATTATTAAACAAACCGAAGCATTTGTGTTGCAATGAAGATGACAATCATGATTCTGAGGAAACTGGAAAAAAAAATAAAGGCTGGTAGTAATATTCACCAAGATGGATTAGTCAAGGCGAAGGGAGAAGGGACTTGGAGGGGAAGAGTGATGGGACAGGAAGGGATGAAATGGGCAGCAGTAGTTGTAATATATTTCCCTGTCACACTCCCTCCTTCCCAGAGACACTCCCAGGTCCTCCTCCTCCTCCTCCTGCTCCTCCTCCTCCTCCTCCTCCTCCTCCTCCTCCTCCTTCCTCCTCCTCCTCCTCCTCCTCCTCCTCCTCCTCCTCCTCCTCCCTCCTCCCTCCTCCCTCCTCCTCCCTCCTCCCTCCTCCCTCCTCCTCCCTCCTCTTCCTCCTCCTCCCTCCTCCTCCCTCCTCTTCCTCCTCTTCCTCCTCCTCCTCCTCTTCCTCCCTCCTCCTCCCTCCTCCTCCCTCCTCCTCCCTCCTCCTCCTCCTCCTCCTCCTCCTCCTCCTCCTCCTCCTCCTCCTCCTCCTCCTCCTCCTCTCTCTTAGTTCATCCTCTCACCATCTGCCTTCTCCTTACCTCTCTCCTGTTCTCCATATATAGTTCTGAAAGCTATCTTCTCTATCTTCCTTCTCTCTTTATACATATTTACTGCCCATCTCTCCGGCATCACTTCTTTAAATAATTTCTACACTCTCTATGTAGACAAACGTATCAAAATGTACCTAAATTTATGCTTTCAAATTATCAACAAAACAGTTAAACTTTACGTAAGGTATCGGCAACTTTAGCGTGGACGTGATAGTCAGAAACCGTAAACCCGAAGACGAATTTACTTTGCTATCACTTAAGGGGGTAATTCACTTTTGTTAAATTGGAGTGCAATGATTCCTCCAAAGTATGCTAGGAAACAGGACTAGAGGGGCAAAAATAATAGTGCTCTGTTGCTTGGAATAGTTTGGAGGATTCGGTTGCTCCAGAATTACCAACACAAAACTTCCCCCTTAACTAAGGTATGAAGGATTCTGGGCGTATCCCTCGTGTCCCATAGAATCACAGTAATTAAATAAAACTAAAGTTAATATAAAAAGTTAACACGCTCTGGGCGAAATCTTTCTGTATAGTCGGAATGAATGTCTCCCGAACCTCCAGCAAGGGGTATGGGGGCAGGGGGGGGGGGGAGTCAAGATTGGGGGATGGGGGCCTGGGGGATGGGAAGGGTGATTATATGGGGAAATTAGAGGCAGTCAGACAACCGAGTGAGTAAGCCAATCGTAGGGGTTGGGTTGTGGATGAGGAGGGATGACTGGAGGAGATATAATACACTGACTGTCCCACTGAGGATGAAGGGAGATGAGATAGGGTAAGCCAGAGAGGTAGGTAGGTAGGTAGGGGGATCGACTGAAGAGGATTTAGGATATCACTGAGGATGAAGGAAGATGAGATAGGGTAAGCCAGAGAGAGAGAGAGGTAGGGGATAGACTGAAGAGGATTTAGGATACCACTGAGGATGAAGGGAGATGAGATAGGGTAAGCCAGAGAGGTAGGTAGGTAGGGGGATCGACTGAAGAGGATTTAGGATATCACTGAGGATGAAGGAAGATGAGATAGGGTAAGCCAGAGAGAGAGAGGGGTAGGGGATCGACTGAAGAGGATTTAGGATACCACTGAGGATGAGGGATAGGATAACCAACCACGTGAATGGATGGGATGGATGGATGGAGTATCTATACTATTTTGCATGAGGGAAGAATGGAGAGAATATGTTACAAGGAGAAGGGAAGGTTTTAGAGGGTATGCCATGGAGCTAGAGGGGGTTGTGGTGGGAAGTGATTTATGTGTACAGGAAAAGAACCATTTGCAGTAAAACGTGATGGATTACAAGTGGAATAAATTTACGATAAGGAGACTGTGGTTTTTGTTAAAGTTGTTGTTGTTGTTGTTGATCATAATGACGACACACTATTTTGTTGTTGCCTGTTGTTTTCTATTGATTTTAGTTGTTGTTCACTTTCATTCACCTGACGCAGGAAGTTTTGTTTGAGTCTGGACATCATAACTACAAGAGAAAAAAGGGAAAGATGGAATGGGAAATTGAGATGGGAAAGGAAGTGAAATATCGATCAGAGCATGAGACAGAAAATAACTGGGCATGGGGATAGCTTACGAAATATTCAAGGAAATGAAAATATTATGGAAAATTAAAAGGGAAGAAAGAGGAAACATGAAACAAGAAATAAAAGAGAAAGGGAACGGGAACAAGAGATTTCATTAATTAAAAAGATGCAAATTGAAAGGGAAGCAGAGGAGAAAGGGAGAATAAGGTACTGTAATAGAAATGCAATAAAGGAAGATTGAAAATGGAATAAGTGATAATAAAGGCTAATTAATAAACAAAGGTGAGAGAATTGAGTTCCTAGGGGAAAATAATGTGTAGAGCTGAAGGGAGTGACACAGATCAGTATTAATTATCATTACAAGACTGAAGAGAACATAAGAGGAAGTAGGACTGATTATAAAATTATTATATATATACAGTAAATAAAATAATAACTTAAAATACCGGTACTATGGTATAACAGTAACTTAGGATATATACACAAACTTAAATACAAGATAAAGATGTTAGCAGTAAGGACAAGTGGTAGAGACAAGGTCAAAACGCAGAGACCAAAACAGCTGGAATCTCATGTCCCGCGGCCCCACCTCCCGCGGCCCAGAGCGAGGGGGAACCACCCACGTTTTTAATTTGCTTCCCCCAGGCATCCTCCCCTCTGTCGGCCGCTTCCACTCCCGTGACCTCCCTTTCAACACCCACACCCACTTCTCTGAGTTCCTATCCACACCTTCTACATTTTTCTCTCTACATTTTGCTTCTGACTTCTTGTATGCTTCCTCTCCAGAGACTCATCCCGTTTCCACTTCGACGGTATGGATTGTAAATACTGTATATATACTGTACTGTATAGTTGGTAATGGAGCAAAACATAGGAACACGATGTGTGAAGGGATGTTAAACCAACTATATATATATATATATATATATATATATATATATATATATATATATATATATATATATATATATATATATATATATATATATATATATATATATATATATAATTTTTTTTCCAGTGTTAGGTACCACACGGGTGTAGGGGCCGTTGTTGACCGAGAGGGAGTGGGGTGAAGGGACTATGGGAGGGACGGGGGATGAGGGTTGGTGAGGGGAGCAAAACAAGTCGGGAAAATTAATTGGCTAAAAATTTAACTTTGGTATACTTTGGCTTATATTCAACACCAACACTATACTATTGTATATAGAATACATTAATAGTGACAAACTAGATCATACATACAATAAGTACTAGAAATAAATAATTATATTTTTATGCATCTAATTATTTTGGACAGATACTGACTACTTAATTATTCATTAAAAGCAAACGTTAGGGAAGAGAAGAAGAGGGGAAGAGGGAGAGAAGATAAACAAAACACGAAATAGGAAAGAATATAAAAAGAAATCATAAACACACAAGAACAATAAACGAGAAAGAATGAGAGACAGAACGAGACAGATAATTACATACAGAACCGAGGGGGAAGAGAAAGAGAGAAAAACATTGACAGACAGACAGACAGACACAGCGTACATACAAGGGAGAAAGAGGATGATTGTGATGTTTGGGAGGCAGGGAGGAAATCAGATAAAGGGGGAGGAAAAAGGAGCAAATTGAATGAAGAGTGGCGTACGGTCAGAGGCTTCACCGTTGTTGTGTGTTTGCTGTGTCTCTGTTTGTTATTGTTTTTGTACGGCTTTTGTCACCAGCTGGGAGGGAAGGGAAGGGAAGGGTGTAGGGGAAAGGGAACAGAGGGAGAGGGAGAAAGGGGAGAGGTAGTAGGGGCAAGGGAATGGAGAGAGGGAGAAAGGGGAGGGAGTAGGAGCAAGGGAAAGGGACCAGAGGGAGTGAAGAAGGAGAGAGGGAGTAAGGGAATGTGGGAGGCGAAATGGTAGAGAGAAAAAAATATATTGAATAGGAGAGAAGAAAAGAGAAGAGAGTTTAGGAGTGTGGGAGGTAAAAAGAGTTTTGAAAGGTAACGAAGGAATAGTCTGAAAGAGAGAGAGAGAAGTAAGTGAGGAAGGGAGAGAGGGTGAAAAGATATATTTAGATTGCTCATGTTATATTTTTTCAGTAAACGAATAGGCTGTATGCACAAATATTTACACACACACACACACACACACACAACCAGAGAGAGAGAGAGAGAGAGAGAGAGAGAGAGAGAGAGAGAGAGAGAGAGAGAGAGAGAACGAACTAATATTTTCCTCGGCTGATACACACACCTACCTTGAGCTGCCGTCACGTCCAGGACAGGTTTAGTTAGGTTCAGTGCAATGTGTGAGTGGCCTGGGGGGTGTGGTGGTCAGTTACATCCGTGGCCTCCAGTTCTCCAAGACCCACATTTCTTCACTCAGTATAATTATTTACCACCTTACTATTTACCACCTTACGTCCACCATATCACATCACAAATTGCCGTGACTTTTGTATTATGATCAGACCCTAAACACAGACAGCCTTTTTGCATCCGGTCGTCGAAGCTAATGTCACGGTCGATTATGGCACGCTGTATTCGGAAAAAAGGAAATGGTTCACACACAATGGGTCACAGTTTTATATATCGGTGCACTAATTCATGATGCATTTGGATTGACCCGGACGTTATCGCTGGTCAAACCTGAAAGCAGCATATCACATTATGTCTGAAACGCAGTACCAATTCTATTTTTCTTCACCGATGGTCGTGTTTGGGAGACCATGACCAGGATTACAGACAGACCATTCTAGCACGGTAATATTCTGGGAGATGTTTTTGTGGTCTCTTTGATGCCCAAGCAGCTAATAATCGTCAGCTTTTTAACTCGTTCAATTTCGCTTCTATCGAACCCAAGGGCGAGAGTGAATTGGGGAGTTGTAAAATTCTCAAAGTGGAAATAGAGAATTATTTGGATAGTTTTTGGGAAGCAGATGCCGTTCAGCCCAGCAGCAGCAGCAGGCAACCACACCATAGCTGTCATCTTACCCTGACCTGTGGTGGTGCCAGAGGGTAGGTCAGTTCAGGGCAGGCCAGGGCAGGGCTGATAAGAATATAACGAGCGGTCATCAGCTGATATGGAGGGGGATCAGGCCAGGAGTGGGGTCGTAGGGAAACATTATGCTGTCGGTAGAGTAAACACAGAGGGAGGCATACTGAGATAATTTCGTAGGAGTAGGCTTTTCTTTCATGGCTTTATTCCTTTCGTGGAAGGCTATAAACGTTCTGTGGCTTCCTCCTCCTCTTCCTTTTCCTCCTCCTCCTCCTCCTCCTCCTTTTCCTCCCCCTCTTTCTCTTCCTCTTCCTCCTCCTCCTTTCCTCTTCTTGGGTTGTGAAGGTCGACTGTTACTTTCCTGGTGGTGACGTCCCATTGAATATAGCCTAACTCCAGATGAGGCTGTGGCAGGAGTGATTTCTTCGTCTCCTGTCCTGTCTCATTACCTACTTTCACTTCTGCTTGTCTGGCTCACCGTCTGCCTCTTGCAGTTTCTTACTAATTCATATCAGTTCATTTTCTCTTTAGTTACTTTATGTTTTCTTCTCCCTCATTCTTTGCATATCTCTCTATTTATGCATCCCTCATAATCACTTCATTTTCATTCGACTGTGTGAACTTTTTTCGATCGGGAAAGAGGGACTGAAAATGGTATGGATAGAAAAGTAAAGAAGAATATAAAGAGAGAAACTCGAAGCTTCTCTTCTGCACTACTTCAAAACATCCAATCCTGTCTCTTCACTTTTCTCTTCCTCCTTCTCCTTCTTCTTCTCTCCATCCTCCATCTCCTTTCCATTTTGTTTTCCCCTCTTATCTTCATTTCCAATCTCAGGCAATTTCTCGTCCCCTCTCTTTCTACTCACACGCTCTTCCTTCCCTCTTCTCCTTCTTCCTCCACCTCCCCTTCATCTTACTTCTTCTTCCTCCTCTTCCTCCTTCAGGCCCCAGCAATTTCTCTTCCCCTCTCTCCTCACACTCTTTCGTCCCTCTCTTTCCACCTTCACTTCTCTCCTTCATCTTCTGCTACACTCTTCTCTCTCTCTCCTGTTCTCTCTTCCCCCTTCCTCTCTTCGTCTCCAGTATGGTACAGTTGGACACATGAATGGGTGGTACAGTCCAAGAGAAAGATGGTCAATTTCTCCCAATATCAAGTTCCTTAGTGCCAAATGGGAGACATCAGGGGCAGAAGTCAGTATTGAGGATGGTAATAAAAAGCAAGTACCTGATAATAGACACTGGTTACTCAAATGGGACAAGTATCTTTCACCTGGGCTGTACCACCCATTCATGTGTCCAACTGTACCCTGTGGATCTTCTCCTTGCTCATTCTTCTCTTTCTGTTTGTTGTTTGTTTATTTCTATCTCTGTCTGTCTATACTTGTCTGTCTTTCTGTCTATGATTATCTATATCCTTGTGTGTCTGTCTTTTCCCCTCTTCTCTCTCTCTCTGCATCTGTATCTCACTCTCTTTCTCTTTCTATGTCTTTGTTTCTGTCTTTGTCTCTCATTCTCTCTGTCTCTCGTTCTCTCTGTCTCTCATTTTCTCTCTCACTCTCTCTCTCACTCCCACTCACGACTCCAGCAAAAACACATAATCCCATCTGGGGTGACGGGTCGTAAGGAGCCTCCACTTCCCTCGTTTCACCTCTCAATATACACTTTTTTTTTCACTTTTTTCTCGTGGCCTCTAATCCGATGTCTCTTCCTCCTTCACTCCCCATTCATTTCTCCCTCCCCCCCCCCTCCCTTCATTTCTACCTCCCTCCCCCTCCCTTCATTTCTACCTCCCCCCCTCCCTTCATTTCTCCCTCCCCTTCCATTTATTTCTCCCTCCCTCCCCTCCCTTCATTTTTCCCTCCCCCCCCTCCCTTCATTTCTACCTCCCCCCCCTTTATTTCTCCCTCCCCCCTCCATTCATTTCTCCCTACCCCTTCCATTCATTTCTCCTTCCCCCTCCCTTCATTTCTACCTCCCCCCTCCCTTCATTTTTCCCTTCCCCCTCCCTTCATTTCAACCTCCTCCCCTCCCTTCATTTCAACCTCCTCCCCTCCCTTCATTTCTCCCCCCCCCCTCTCCCTTCATTTTTCCCTCCTCCCCCCCCCTCCCTTCATTTTTACCTTCCCCCTCCATTCACTTCTCCCTCCCCCCCCTTCATTCTTTCTTTACTATTCTCTTAGCTATCTCAGATTGCATAAATTACCCATAAAATACATTCTAACATACTACTTCTATTTCGATTAACATGTGGTGTTATAAATATGAAAACCATTACATTACAAGATACTTAGTCAGGAAGGTACACATGCAATCGACAATATATATTATCCAGGCTTGCTTTGAATAGCTTGATCGAGTATTAAGCGAACTCAAGCAAATATGAAACAGGATAAGCATTGTAATTGATTCACCAGTATGTCAAATGAATCGAAACTTCAACAAGACCTGGATACACATTTTGGATAGCGAGTGTACAATAAATAGGTGGTATGTCCAAATATCATAATAAGAGAATATAAACATAATTCTATTTGTAGTGTTTGGGTCTGGTCTGGCGCCTTATCTCTCCCTCACACACTCACCCTATCCAGTACTTCCTCACGCCTATTCTCTCTCGTGTGTGTGTAAATGGTTTGGTGTTTAGTTATCTGCCTCTTCACACCCCAGTTGCCTCATAATTTCCCCTTACCTTTAACCCTCTGTGCATTTCCAGCTCTCCCTCCTCCTACTTCTCTTCTTCTTTCTCCTACTTCTCTTACTTCTCTTCCTCTTACTTCACCCCTTCCTCTTCCTATTACTCCTATTCTTCTACCTCCTACTCCTACTCCTCCTTTTCCTCTTCCTCCTCCTCCTTTTCCTCTTCCTCCTCCTCCTTTTCCTCTTCCTCTTCTTCCACCTCCACCTCCTCCTCCTCTTCCTCCTCCTCTTAACTATACATTCCCATCGATTCTTTTTATTCCTCCTTTTTAATCATTTTTTTTCGTGTATTTCCCATATTCCATTTTCTGCTCATTCACCTCCTTCATGCCTTCACTCCTTATCCATTCTTCAATATTCCTCTGCATCTTGTACTTCTCTCGTTTGATACTATTCTCGTTCCATATTTTTCACTATTTTTCTGAGCTCTCTCTCTCTCTTCGCCTCACTCCTCCTCTTTCCTTAAGGGGGTGCGGGAGTAGGGGACAAGCTTGGGGGGGGGGGGACGTGCGGGAATATGGGGACAGGCTAGGGGGAGGTTTGGGGGTTGCGGGAATAGGGGGAACAGGCTTGGGTGGGGGTTTGGGGGTGCGGGAATAGGGGGACAGGCTTGGGGGGGGGTTAGGGGGGTGCGGGAATAGGTTACAGGCTTTCTACCCCCCCCCCCCAAGCCTGTCCCCCCTATTCCCGCACCCTCCAAAGCATGTCCCCTACTCCTGCACCCCCTTAAACGACCCCGTGATGTAGTCAGAAAAATAATTGGAGGTTAGAGAGACCTTCAAATATTGTCACGAAATTAGAGAGACCTTCAAATAATGTCACGAAACACACACACACCTATATGGAAGGAGCTTGTTTCGTGGCATATAGTCAGGAGGAATCAGAAGCCACCACCAAGTCTCACACACGATCACAGGGTTCTCCTCTCTTTTGGACCTCTCGAATCTATCCTTCCCTTCCTACTTCTTCTTCACTCCCCCCACGACCTCCCCCTTCCTCCCTACCCCCCCTCCCCCACTTCCCCCCTCCCCACTTCCCCCCCTCCCCCACTTCCCCCCCTCCCCCACTTCCCCCCCTCCCCACTTCCCCCCCTCCCCCACTTCCCCCCCTCCCCCACTTCCCCCCCTCCCCCACTTCCCCACTCCCCCTGCCCATCCTCTCTCTACCCCTCCCCCACTCCCCCTCCTATCTCTACCCCTACCCCTACCCCCTACCCCCACTCTTCCCTACTCCCCCACCCCCGCTCCCCCCTACCCCCGCTGCTCCCCGCTCCCCCCTACCCCCGCTCCCCACTCCCCCCTACTCCTGCCCCTCCTCTCAATGCAACCCATCTCTCTTATCGTCCAAGCATTACTTCTCCCCTCCAGCCCCTTATCTCTCTCTCTCTCTCTCTCTCTCTCTCTCTCTCTCATATATATACACACACACACACACCTACTACCTTCCTCGCTCTCTCACTCACTCCCTCGTCCTTCATTTCACCCAATTTAGCCTTGTCAGTATTCACCCTCACACAGACACACACACACACACAGTACACACACACACACACACAGAGTACACACACACAAACAGTACACACACACACACACACACAGTACACACACACACACACAGTACACACACACACAGTACACACACACACACACACACACACACACACACACAGTACACACACACACACACACACACACACACACACACACACACACACACACACACACTGGGAGTAACAATGTCCTATTATTAAGGAAGTCCAAGTCTTATCTCAACTTAAAGGACTGCCAGGTTGAACTATACATTTGTACTGAGGTGTATTTTGCTGTATAGAGGTGTTGTATTGTTGGTGTATAGGTGCTGTAGAGGTGTTGTATTGTATTCTGATGTTCGTGTATTTTTTTTGTGTCAAGGTGTATTTTGATAATGAGGTGTATTTTGCTGTAGAGGTGTTGTATTGTGTTGTTGGTGTTTTTTTATTTTATTTATTATTTTTATTTGTGTCGAGGTGTATTTTCGTGTTGATGTGTTTTCGTGTCTGTTTGGTGTTCGTATAATTTAGTGTGTGTCCAATTTCTCCACATGACTTCTCTCTGCCCGTGTACTTCCTTCCTCACTCCTCTCCTTTCTCCTCCTCTTCCTCCTTTTCTTCCTCTTCTCCCTTTCTCCTCCTTCACCTCCTCTACCTTCCTATACTCCTGTTACTACTCCTCCTCCTCTTCTCCCTTTACCTCCTCCTCCTCTTCTCCCTTTACCTCCTCCTCCTCTTCTCCCTTTACCTCTCACTCCCACTCCTCCTCTTACTCCCCCTCCTTTTAATCCTCTCCCTTTCTCTTCCTCATTTACTTCCTCCTCCTACTCCCCTCCTCTTCTCCCTTTACCACCTCCTCCCCCACTCCTCCTCCCCCCCTTCCTCCTTCCCACTCCCACAGTCCAGGGAGAGGAGGCAGGGGGGCAGGCAGGGGGGCGAGGAGGCAGGGAGGGCAGGGAGGGCCGACATTAATGGTTCCACTATGAAGAGCGAAGACATTTTGACTGCAATAAAACACGAGGCCGGCCACCATCACCGATATCGATTCTCAATTTTGGGTCTTTAGCGGCGCGAGGCTGAGAGACAGAGGGAGTGCAGAGATGTAGAAAGGAGGAGAGGGTGGAAGAGTAAGAGAGAGGAAGGATGGTGAAGATAGGTAGAAAGGGAAGAGAGGGAAGAGTGAGAGAGAGGAAGGATGGTGAAGAGATGTAGAAAGGGAGGAGAGGGGAGTGTGAGAGGAGAGTAAGAGAGGTAGAAAGGGAGGAGAGGGGAGTGTGAGAGGTAGAGAAGGAGGAGAGGGGAGTTTGAAAGAGAGGATGGTGAAGAGAGGAAGGATGGTGAAGAGAGGTAGAAAGGGATGAGAGGGAGGAGTGAAAGAGAGGATGGATGGTGAAGAGAGGAGAGTAAGAGAGGTATAGAAGGAGAGAGGAGGTGATGAAGAGAGGTAGAAGAGAGAGAGAATGAGAGTGGTAGAGAGGGATTGTGAGTGGATAGAGTGGAAAGGTATAGGGGTAGGTAAATAGAGTGAGAGGATGGAGAGTGAGTGAGAGGAGGTAGAGAGTTAGAAAGGAGAGATAAAAAGGAGTGTAGAGAGAGGAATAAAAGGAGAGAGACAGAGAGAGTGAAATGGGGTTAAGAAAAGTAGGGAAGGATGCCGAGGAATATAAAATGAATGGATGCCGATTGCGAGAAGGTCATAAGAAAAGTTGCAAATGTTGAGAAAGAAAGATGGGAGGAAGGAGTGGAAAGGTTAGGACGAGAGATTTAACTAAGAATGTAAATAAAGAGATACAAAAAATGAGAGATGAGAAAGGAAGAAACACACACACACACACACACACCACACACACACACACACACACACACACACACACACACACACACACACACACACACACACACACACACACACACACACACACACACACACAACCACAACACACACAACACACACAACACACACACAGACACAGACACAGACACACACACACACACACACACACACACACACACACACACACACACACACACACACACACAGACACACACACACACACACAGACACACACACACACACACACACACACACACACACACACACACACACACAGACACACAGACACACAGACACAGACACAGACACAGACACAGACACACACACACACACACACACACACACACACACACACACACAGACACAGACACAGACACACACAGACACAGACACACACAGACACACACACACACACATACACACACATACACACACATACACACACACACACACACATACACACACACACAGAGTATATTAACCACCCACTCGTTTTCCGTTTCAGCATCGCATGAAACCCAATTTGCCTCGCCTATATCGTTCCAATCACTCCCTCCCTTCACCCTGTCTCTGGCCCTATAAACATCCACTGGTCTGTTACAAATGTTAGAGAGAAAAATGATGACCAAAGTATTTACGAGAGAATGAGAGGATGAGAGGGAGGGACTGAGAGAGAGAGAGAGAGAGAGAGAGTTAGAGAGTGAGGGACTGAGAAAGTGAGGGAGTGAGAGAGGTTGGGGGAGAGTGAGTGAGTGAGGGAGTGAGAGAGGAGAGGTTGGGAGAGAGAGAGAGAGAGAACACTAGAACTATTGTCGTGTGAATAGGAAGACTTGCAAATTCCCTCCTGCATTGTGCAACACTACTCGACACCCTACAATAAACAATAGTAATGCACAGACACACACACACAGACAACAAACCATTCAGTCGTCTACCAGTTGTACTCACTCAGTCACCTTCGCTTTACTACCTCCAAACAATTATTGATAGATGTGTCGCTTGCTATCCAAAACCTGTATCTATCTAGTCTATCTTCAAGTAGTTGGGGGTCATTTGAAAGTCAGGTTTAAGACGATTAAATAAGGTATGTTAGTTTGATATCAGCTCTATTGTCGGCTACGCATGCCAGCTATTATATAAGACACTCTGTTTTCTGTACTTATTATCAAGGTCCAAATATGGTGAGTTGGCCAATTCTTGTAACCTCTGCCTGCCTGCCTGCCTGCACCATCAATAGTTTGTGTGTTGACAGGTGGGTAAGTATGAGGTACCTGGTGTGAGAGTAATACTTAGTGTGTCTCATCACTACCATCCAGTAACATGTGACCTTCAACACTGCTATTATGGCTCATTATCTCCCCGGGACCCTCATCAAAAACTTGTGATGATACCGTGGCCTCAACAAACCCCTCCTCTGGTACATTGGTACAAACAACAGTCTACTGCTCCTTTGGGTCCAATGTGTTTGTAAATTAGAACAGAAATGTCAGGAGAGCAGCACCTCAGCGACAAGTGGACTGTACGTGTTGTAACTGTGATAATCCTATATCACATGTTTTCTAAATATTTCAATGATATGAACATTGCTGTGAAACGAAGATTAGCTTTATCACACACTAAGAGTTTTTCTATAAAGCTCGTTGAAGCCAACACAGTCAAAATAATCTTAATGGTTTTGGAAGGATTATTTGCTAAACTTATTATTTCACTCGACCTCCTTCAAACATCCAGCTACCCATTATATATTATTAAACAAATACTAATATTGGTTAAAGACAGAACATGTTGCATGGTTTTAAGCATATGGATTATATATTAAAGCCATAACAGTTCAGAACTACAGCCGGTTGCGTTATTCCGAAATCCGTAATGGTACAGGGAATTATTGCTTTCTCTAGGGAAGGCAAGACCAGTTTTAATAAGATTATCTTAATCTGGGTTAGGCCGGGTTGGGTACAGTGTGGTAGGTGAGGTCCAATGAAGTTAAATAGAATCAGGCTAAGACAAAATACAATAATACAGTACCTAGGTTTTCATGCGCCCCTGTATCACGAGAGACTTGGGAACAAACTGCGACAAATACACTAATACAGTAGGTTGTCAAGCGTCCCTGTATCACGAGAGACTTTGGAAGGTTAGTGTTAATGGACGTCACTAAGGGAGAGAGAGAGAGACGAACCACTGCAGGGGGGCTACTGTAATCCTTATGGCCAGTACGTCTGCTAATGGTGTAGTAATAACGGTAATGGCAGATCTAGTCTAATCCTGTGAATTATAATCTTATGGGCCTCACTTTTTATGTTAATGTAGCAACAGCAGTATCGTAATAATATTGAGAGGTTGAATATTAGTTCTGTATGTCCATTGGTACAATTTGATTCGTATCTTCTATATTTCCCGACAGGAAGGATATAAAAATATTGACAAGATAGATGAAATATAAAAGTGTGAAAGTTTAGTAATTGTGTGTTCAGTGTTTCACAATAGGTATGCATAAGATGAGATGAGAATAGAATGGTAATATTCGTATATGCCTGCGTATATAGTAAGTGTCCTCAGGTGAATGAAATCGACGAGCGTTAACCAAAATTGACCTGGATGGAAAATACAGTGACTCTCCTGCTTTAAATGAGGTGTTGCATGTCATGATTTGTCTTTGATATAGACAGTGGTATGTGACAATGAACTACTGCGTTAAGTGATAAAACGCTGCATAGAATATAAACTAAAAAAAAAAAAATTGGGTACAGAGGTAAATTAATAATATTATTATTATGTCGCTGTTTGACGTACAGTACAGTTGCCAAAAGAGGAATTGCGACAACTATTCATGGAACACTGAATATATTAATGTCCATAGTTGTTTGTAGGGATCATAAATATGTATTACAGAAGGATATGTATATTTCCTTCTGTTATACATGCTTATAGTCCCTAAAAATAGTTGTGGATATTACTATGGTTAAAGTTCCACCAAGATTTGTCGCAATTCCACTTTTGGCAACTGTACATCCATCGCATCACGTATATAACTTTTTTTTTTGTTAACGTCGTACATGAAAACATATTACACAAACAGCAGCAGCAGGAAAAAATTCGCAAACTGGCTGATATTAAAATGCCACACACACATTCGGACGTTGGGAAGCATTCTGAAACACAACCAGTTTAGCAGTAATCTAATTTTCGAGGCCACAATTACACACCATTTTACTTACTCCATGCACCTTTCCCTTTTCCGACAGGTATGTATGCATGTATGTGTTGTGTATGTGAGAGAGGTGACGGGGCTGAAGTCTTCCTGTTCTGGTAAGTGAATAGATGATACAAGCCTTGATTTATTATAGACGTCATTTCATTGCTAATAGATATGTATGTAAAGATTTATTAATTTTTAGTTCACAGATTAATATTATTCATCCCGTAGGCTGCTCCTATTCACTCACCACCATTCCTATTCATTTCCTAAGGCTATACTAAATTATTCAGTACGGAATTGTTCATAATACCTGCAAACCATATTCGCTTGTATAATTACGAGGTGTACAGTTACCACCACGTATAACTGGCACAGAGGAATGATACTGACAATGCGGACTGTACCAATTACAAGTATAAAATATTATCAATGTAAAAATATACCACTGGTAATAATATGCATACAGACCTGCAAAAAGGACATCCGTTGTAATCTTACTAAGGGTAATTGAGCCTTGCCGCGGCGCCTTCCTTCCTTCCTTCCTGGGCTGAGAGGAAAGGAAAGGAAGGAGAGGAGCGGCATGCAGGTCGGCTCATTAAAAGCTCCTGAACAACTTTGGCGAGGGTAAACAGCGGAGGGTAACGAGCCGACTGACGTGACGGATTTCTTGGAAGGCGCGAACAATGGATGGGTGAGTGGGTGGGTGAGTGGGTGGGTGAATGAGTGAGTAGGACCAGAAGGATCTATTACTATCTTCGTCGATTAGATGGGTGAGTGGGTGGGTGAATGAGTGAGTGAATGAGTAGGACCAGAAGGATCTATTACTATCTTCGTCGATTGGAAGGCGCGAACATTAGATGGGTGAATGAGTGAATGAATGAGTGAGTGAGCAGGAACAGAAGTATCTCTCTCTATTTTCGTGTAGTTAATAATATTTCTTTCCTTTGTTTATGTATTGTCTATCTCTATCAATCTATCTGCCTAGCTATGATCTCTCTCTATCTTCGTGTAGTTAATTAATAATATTTCTTTCCTTTGTCTATGCATTGTCTATCTCTATTAATCTATCTGTCTAGCTATGATCTCTTTCTATCTTCGTCTATAGTTAATAATAATTGGTTCTTTTTTTTCCTACATCATCTGTCTCTAAGTATTTATCTATTTATCTAGCTATGATGTCTCTCTACCTTCGTTTGATTCATTCATTATTTTTTCTTCCTCTCATTCACCGTCTTCGTCTGTTTCATTATTAATTCATTTTATCTATATCTATCTATCTATCAATCTCTATATCTCTATCAATCTATCTATCAATCTATATCTATCAATCTATATATATAAATCTATCAATCTATCAATCTATCAATCTATCTATCTATCAATCTATCTATCTATCAATCTATCAATCTATCTATCTACCAATCTATCTACCAATCTATATCTATCAATCTATCTATCTATCAATATGTCTATCTATCTATCAATATGTCTATCTATCTATCAATCTATCTATCTACCTCATTCTTTTCCTCCATTGTTGAAGAGGAAATTAATCATCTAATTACCTTTTGCTTTGGAAGGTCAATATTCACCTTTTTCTTCTGTGTGTGAGCAAGGGATTTTTCTTTCTTTCTATTTTTCTTTCTTCCTTTAATCTTTTTTTTTTTTTTTTTTTTTTTTTTTTTGCACCTGTCTTCCTGTGTTTAACTTCTCGTCGCTTCATCATATTTTTGGTTCTCTTCCCCTTCCTATAATTATTAACCTTGTTTTCTATTTCTTCGTTTCATTTAATTTTATTTGTACGTTTTTTTATTTTATTTTTTGCCTTTTCTTTACTGACTTACCTCACATAATATTGGTATTGTCCTTGTCATTTGTATGTTCTTTTCTATTTTCTTTTTCTTCTCTCTTACTCCTCTTTCTTTCCCTTGTTGTGTCATTTATCATCATTATTTACACCACCTGCTCATTCCCTTATTACTCCCTTAAGGTGGTAATTCTTTTTTGTTATATTGGAGTGCCTTGATTCCTCCAAAGTATGCTAGGAAACAGGACCAGAAGAGTAAAGGTAATGGTGTTCTGTTGCTTGGAATAGTTTGGAGGAATTAGTTGCTCCAGATTTACCAACAAAAAACTTCCTCCTTAAAGACCACTCGGCTTCTCGTATCACACCAGCTTCAGTGTTCAGTTCGCCAAAGAGTTATTTCCCCTTTTTATAGCATCGCCTGTACACATTATCAATACCTGAATATTATAACTCAGTGGTGTGAAGGTAATGATAGTGTGGAAGATATAGAGGTGCTTAGTGGAGAGGAGAGTAGGAGAGTTAGTGTGGGTGGTAGTAGTAGTGTTGGTGGTGGTAAAAGAGACAGAAATTTTTGTGGACATAGAGCGAGTGTGTGGGTAATGGATGGGGATGATTATGGGCGAGTGAATGAATAGCGAAGGAAAGGTGAGAGGAGTGATGGAGATGGATGGCCAAGTAGGGTAAGGGGGCCGATGTGGGATGAAGGGGAGGGAGATGAGGGTGAAGGTCTATATAGTGAGTGTTTAAAGTTAGATGGCAGTGTAGGGAAAGTTATAATATTTATGATGGTAGCAGTAAACTTGAGATAGAGTGATGGCATAATGAGTGTTGAGTGATTAAAGAGCAAAGGTGGATAAGTGGAAGTACAGTGGGATTTGTGGTAGAGATGAGTGAAGGTAAGATGAAGGGAAGGGAAGGAAGAATAATATTATATCAGTGTATGAAGTGAGTCAAAAAGTGAACAGCTTAAGGGATAAAATGCAACTCTTAATTAAGGACCCTGTGATCGTGAATGAAAATATTGGAGGCTTCTGATTCCTCCTGACCATGCCACGAAACAAGCTCCTTCCATATGGGTGTGTGTGTGTCTCGTGGCAATATTTGAAGGACTCATTTATGTCCAATATTCTGACTACATCACAGAGCTCCTACACTAGAAAATAACACACATGCACATGAATGAATAGAGAATGATGAAAAATATATATATATCTGTACAATAAAACATGGATGAATGAATAGAGAGGCATTATAAATTATACAACAACAACAACAACTATTACAACAAGAACAACAACAACATTTTTCACATCCACCACACTCACATCAATTAATCACTAACACAAATAAAAGGGGAACCGTGAGCCAGACCAGACCAGACCAGACCACATGCGAATGAATACACATCACACACACACACAAAAAAAAAATAATAGTAATAATAATCCTCGTATGAATAACGTGAAATTAATCCCGTGCTCTGTATACAAAATTACACTGGGTATGAACTAATATAAAACACAAAACACTGCAATATCCTCTCCTCTCCCGCAACACACACCGTCCCCCTCGTACACCAAATATAATAAATGAATCGATGAATTAAACACAATGGCCTCCCTACAACACAAACAAACACGTATAGACAAACACAAAAGCGCGATATAAAATGAAAACTGGCGAGGTGAAAAATTAGGCCGGGTAATAATAATATACGGGTTCCCGGGTTAACAGCAACAGCGTGACTAAGTGAGGTGGTACAGTCACAGTCAAATATTTCCTGCCACTAGTCCATCCAAGCTTAAAGGGGAAAAATTGATATATTGTTGGTAAATCTGGAGCAACTGATTCCTCCAAACTATTCCAAGCAACAGAAGAACATGTACAGTTGGACACATGAATGGGTGGTACAGCCCAGGTGAAAGATACTTGTCCCATTTGAGTAACCAGTGTCTATTATCAGGTACTTGCTTTTTATTACCATCCTCAATACTGACTTCTACCCCTGATGTCTCCTATTTGGCACTAAGGTACTTGATATTGGGAGAAATTGACCATCTTTCACTTGGGCTGTACCACTCATTCATGTGTCCCAACTGTACCATTATTTTTGTTCATCTGGTCCTGTTTCCTGACATACTTTAAAGGAATCATGGAACTCCAATATAACAAAAGTGGATTACCCCCTTAAGGGACCCTGTGAATTTGTTTATAATAATAATGCTGGTGGCTTCTGATTAATTAACCTCCAAAATTTTTACTACATCACGAGTGGGTCCTTAAGGGAATAGTATACATTTGGTACATTAGAGTGCCTTGATTCCTCCAAAGTATGCCACGAAACAGGAGAAAGAAAGGAAGCAAGGAAGAGAAGAGGATGCTGGAGACGAAAGGAAGAGACAGTAGAGAGATAGATAGGAGATAGACTTATGATAAAACACATTAAAAATAAATAGTAATGTTTGGAAGGAAATACCAAATAATATAAATGTGTGTACCTCGTAATTTTTCTTCTGCTAACACTTTTTTTTTTTTTTTTTTTTTTTTTTTTTTTTTTTTTTTTTTTTTTTTGCGACAAGATGATATTATAGCCATCCCTTATAGAACTGAAGCCAAGTCAGCCTTCAGTCCATCAAATTCCTACCCTTGTTATGTACCGCTCTAAATCTGTTTGTAGGCCAGTAATCGTAGTATTCTCAGAACGAATCAGGCTATAGAGTTTTCTACAGCTTATTTGCATATTTCCAGATGATTACACCCCTCTTTGTCTTTCATGATTGTACTGTATGTGTGTGTGTGTGTCCATCCATTGCACCGAACTGGAATGTGATTAGTGATGCTGCATTACTTTTTATGGTGTTCATCACATCACGTAAATTGTCTCTTCCTTCATAAAATAACATGCACACAACTCATAGCAGTGGTTGGGTTCTTACAGTATATGGACTGCAATGGGGCGAAGGAGCGGGTGGGCAGGTCAGAGTAAAGTGGAATCTGTGTGATGTGCGATTCAGGAAGGTATCCATCCATGTATTATAACTCTGAGAAGACACCATGATAATCTATAACACTATTACACATATGTACACTCGTGATACGTAATCCCTGACCAGAGACGAACGGCAGGCACCACACATACCCTGCATTCGAACTCAGCCTCTATATGTGTACTGGGTGGGGAAATGAGCAATACCAGGCGATTCGAAGCTTTCTGCTCCTCACACTCTGGTCAGAAATTATGCATCACGAGTGTACTGCATATTAAATCACTTTTTCTTATCAGTTGCGATACGGAAGTCTAATTTTTTTTTTTTTTGTAATTTGGCGTACAAATGCGCACTTCATGACTCATATTTCAGTACACACACTTACACACACACACACACACACACCAGTATACGCACACACCAGTATACGCACACACCAGTATACGCACACACGCCTGCTAACACACACACTTATGTATACAAGCACACTTACTAATTTCAAACACACACACACACACACACACACACACACACACACACACACACACGCGCGCGCATACCGATATACACCAAAACTATTCATGCACAAAAAAATACATGTAGTATTTACCAGTAATTTGGCCCAAAATAACGCCAACCACATCCGTCTTTTATAACTACAGGTATTACAAAGTATTTACTCCAAATTACAGTCCCCACTCCAACTAATGTATAATACTCCAAGCACGCACCACTCTCCACTCGCTAGGCTCAAAGATTTTGCATTTTTATATATATATTTTTTTTTTTAAGCGTATGATGTGATGGACGAAAAATATTAATAATGCTTTTAGATAACAGGAGTCATACTGAAAAATATTAATAATGCTTTTAGATAACAAGAGTCATACTGAAAAATATTAATAATTCTTTTAAATAACAGGAGTCATACTGGAAAATATTAATAATGCTTTTAGATAACAAGAGTCATACTGGATTGTACATACATAAATACATAAAGAACAGCAATTTTATTTTTTATTATTGGTGTGTATTTCTTTCAATGGTTTTTCATCAAGTTTCCATCTATCTATAATTTTCATGGTCTATCTTTCATTCTCTTTCCACTACATCTACTTCATGCATATTTCTTTTTTCCTTTTCTTCCTCTTCTCTCTCCTCCTTTCCTCCCCAGCCTACTATGTTACTTTCCTCCTCTCGTATTCCCTAGTGTCGCCCTTGGCTCGTTCCTTCTCTCTCTCTCCATCTTGCCTTTCCCCTCCTCCTCTCCTCCTTCACCTTCGCCTTCACCTCCTTCTCTTCGTCTTCTTTTCTTTAGCCTCTCGTTTCTAACCATGTCCTCCAATTCTTTTTACTCCTCATCTTCCTCTCTCTCCCTCTCTCCCTTCTTCTCCCCCCTTCTCTCTCTCCCTTCTTCTCCCCCCCTCTCTCTCTCCCTCTCCCTCTTTTTTTGTTGTGCAGAGACACTTATCCCATCACGTACAGAGAGAGAGAGAGAGAGAGAGAGAGAGAGAGAGAGAGAGAGAGAGAGAGAGAGAGAGAGAGAGAGAGAGAGAGAGAGAGAGAGACACTAATGTTCGTAAATCAACTCTTCACCATTTTCATTACATACCTGAAATTTGCTACACAAACCAGACACAAACAAACACTTGACATGGGAACATTCACACGTACACATATATATTGTAAGTCCGCATTAGAGAGAGAGAGAGAGAGAGAGAGAGAGAGAGAGAGAGAGAGAGAGAGAGAGAGAGAGAGAGAGAGAGAGAGAGAGAGAGAGAGAGAGAGAGAGAGAGAGAGAGAGCACACACACTGATTTAACATATATAAATAAATTCTTTGCAATTAAAACAAGCTTACACTCAAACAAACACAGCGGAATGCGACTGCGCACATTATTATAAACATACCCAAAACTAGTTACACATTAAATCGCTTATATACATATCACACATATGAATATATATACACACACACGATGTATACATAAACATCGGTAAATATACAAACCAATAACTGTGCTACACGCTGTAGGTTTTAAGTGTAAGTCTAGTTTTGGAATAAAAATGGCAGTCATATATTCAATTAAATGGCTTGATTTCTCTGGGATATATCTCATTCAGTGACATAGCGCACGTATGGAATATTCGTGTGAAAATATATTGGTCAACAACAACTATGTTTGGACAATGTAAAAAAGTTGAAATTATTTTTAGAAACAAGCATAGAATAAATAAAAACTGTGCATCATAATTCCCATTGCGTTGATAGAACGCTATTGTCAACTGTACGGGCTTTCATTACGGTATATTACGAATTGTAGTTAATTTGTGTATCGTGAAGCCAGGAGCAGATGCACAACAGTGAACTCCGCCAAGGTAACTCTCACTAACTAAGCGACTGTCAACACTCCAGAGTTTCATTATTACCAACTTGCGACAGTGGGTTTAGGAGGAACTTGTCTAGCGAGCGCGACACAGTAGTTGATGAATGTGACAATCAATACTTACCCTAGACCTCTGCACAGCATAGCAAATTAACCCTCTCAGGCATGGCTCAGGTTTAATGGAATAATATATATGATAATAATAATACAAGGAAAGGTAATGTGTATCACCTTCTGTTCCAACTCTGGTTCCTTTGACCTCATGTGTCTCAAAAATTCTTAAGGGAAGTAACCTTTTGTTTGTGGTCAATTTGGAGTCAATGTAGGCCTCCAAACTCAGCTATAAAACACATCCCCTGTATAATTTCATATGAAGGGATTTATGTTTCCTGGCACAGTTTGGAGGAATCAGTAGCCTTCCAATTTTCCACAATAGGTTACTCCCCTTAAGCATAAATATGTATGTGTTCTGCCCAAATATTATTAAGAATGTAGAGGGAACGCTTCAGGTGCCCGAATCAAAAGCGAATGGTAGTTATCCATCCGTTATAGGATTATATTTGTACATTTGTTCATCAATGTTTCTACCGGGTTGGAACACTTTTCTTTATTTCTTTTTTCTTCACTTAATTTTTCTTTGCCACAATCACCCACTGTCCCCGTTATTAATTCCTTCCTTTTCCTCTCCACCATTACCATTCTCCTGTGCCTCTGTGTCTCCTGTACCCCCACGTGCCCACTCACTGGTCAGGCTGGCACTAATTCCATTAATTCACCGTGGCACCATCGACCCACTACACGGGAGGTGAGGTGTGCTGTGGTGACAAGATGTGTGTTCCCTGCACAATTAATGTACTGCCAGTTAGATCCAGTTTATGCCAAAGCAGAAACAACATGCATTTCTATACAAAATTTCTGTCGTACAAAATTCACCTGAGAGAAAATGCCGACAAAATCAGTACAGGCAGAACGATTCGGCCAGAACGCGTAGTAATTCAACAGGTTATTCATTGCTAGCATTGAGGAGGAAATTGCCGGGTTAGCCATGTCAGAATACGTCCGATTCCGGCCTGGAAGTGAAGGCCTCCCTCTGCCAATTTTCATGAGCTTGGTGGTGTGGGATCCATTTAGCCAGCCTGGAAATTGTAAAGGCTTTTAACTCGCCAAGCCTCGACTGACGTTAAATAAGGCTGACGTTGAACATTCCTCGTCTACGAATTAGTTTGGACCGAGTTAAGAGCGAGGCTGAACTTTACTCTGAGTTACCTTTCCCTGGCTTTAAATACATATTATTCGCAATAGACTTTTTTATTACAAGCGTCTAGTACATTAATATTGATGAGATTAATACGTGGCTCTTTTAAAATTTATTAGTGATAAAGAAATTTTGAAGAGGATATTAACTCAAGACTTACATATATTTACATACTGATGATTTTTTTGTTCTTCAATTTTGTGAGTACATCATGGGTGAGCTGCATTGCCTTTACCATTTTCTTGTTTACAAAAAAAAAAAAAAAAAAAAAAAATTAATTGGAGTTCATCTACAGGGTTTAAATATTTACTCTCACTGATAAACATATGTGCTTTATTCCTGATGGGGTTGTTCCATGGCTTGATAGTGATGATGTATTCCGTCAGCCACCAACCTTCCTCAGCTTGTCATGTTTCTAGGTCTTCTGCAGCTTGTCATGTGTCTAGATCTGCAGCTCATCATGATTCTAGGCCTCTTGCAGCTTGTCATGTTTCTAGATCCTCTGCAGCTTGTCATGTTTCTAGGTCATCTGCAGCTTGTCATGTTTCTAGACCTCCAACAGCTTGTCATGTTTCTAGATCTTCTGCAGCTTGTCATGTGTCTAGATCTGCAGCTTGTCATGTTTCTAGGTCTTCTGCAGCTTGTCATGCTTCTAGATCTTCTACAGCTTGTCATGTTTCTAGATCTGCAGCTTGTCATGTTTCTAGGCCTCTTGCAGCTTGTCATGTTTCTAGATCCTCGCTTATTTTCATTCCTTAACAAGTTTTTCCTTAATTAAGGGCTGCATGAGCTACGTTTTTAGACGGCACAAGAACGCAATACTATGTTTAAAATATGCATGAGTACTGTATCGAAAAATTTCTATTATGAGAAGTTTACACACACGTCTGGACAAATATCTCACGGTATATCTTGTTCTGATAGTAGTTGATGTGTCGTAATATTTTTCAACATTATGTGCAGCTTGACTTATTCGAACCCAAAGGTGATTAAACACAAACATATCTCTGTTGCTTTTGGTAGAGGAAAATAATTGAATATAAGCAACCTGTGATCAAAGAGCCAAATATATCACTCGTATTTCCAACATTAATCTGAATTATTTTATGTAATGCCATTATGAATGCTGTATAAATATAAATTATTGTCCATTTTAGTAGCAAGATGTCGTATGGTTTGATTAGCGACATAAATATTGTTGGCTTAGTAGTTTAACATAAATATTTTGGGAGACTATTTTAAGTAATGCCTTGACCTACAGCATTAAATTACTTGAATATTTCTGAATATTTCTATATACCTCTTTTCCAGTCTGAAATAACTATATCAATATTTTTTTTTTCTTTTTTTTTTTTTGAAAGGGGGAATTGTTTTTGCATTTGAATCTAACATAATTATGAACTCTTTATTACACTTTGATCCTAAATTGTTTAATAAGTGTCGTTTTATTTCGGCCCTAGGAAACTTTGGAAAAAAAAAAAAAAAAAAAATTTAAGTTAGTATATGTACTGCCGAAGCAAGTACACAATTTAAGTTCAACACAATAATAACACATATAAAAAATAAATTGAGGTCCCTCCAATGGTAAATAACTACACAGTCTGCCCCCTCCCCCCCCTCTCCCCCCCCTTTCTCCCCCTCTCTCTCCCCCCCTTTCTCCCCCTCTCTCTCCCCCCTGCCCCGATACCCCCCACTCACCCCACTCTCTCCCCCCCCTCTCTCCCTCCCTCTCTCCTCCTCCCCCTCCCCCCCTCCATCCCCGCCGCTAACCCCTCCCGTGAAGCACCCCACAAAATCCTAAAGCTTAAGACTATAACACAGGACCATTAAGGAAACTTGGAGTGGCCGCAAGTAAAGTCCTAATAAATGTAACGAGTATAAGTAAGTGTTCATAATATTACATCCTACACAACAACAGTCCCTCCCGTCCGCCAAAGAGCCAAACAGTCTCATGAGTTCCAAGCACCGGATTTCGTAACAGGGTAAAAATTATCTGATGCTTCAAGGGGAGATTCTCTTGTTGGTGAATTTGGAAGGTCTCTGATTCCTCCAAACTATGCCATGAAACAATAGATTATTAATACCACTGAGGGCTTCTGTTTCCTTTCTTAGTTTGGAGGAATCAGAGTCCTTCCAGTTCACCTGCATGGATGGAAGTCATAAAAGCCTGTAAGGTAGTTAATATACTTTTATGTTCTGTATCTACTTATTTTCTGAGTGAACAGTGAAAGTGGAAGTGATCCAGTCAAAAAATCTGATAGCTCCGAAAATCGAATCGTGATTTTTTTTTTACCTGTGAGCTCAACTGATTAAACACTGTATCAGGCCTCACTCTGATAATTATTAAAGGGTTGCAGACTTTTACTATTAAAAAGACCCATAACTTAAACACAGAGTAGAGATTATAGAGATTATAGAAAATGTATTAATGTAGAGATGTTTGAGTTCTTATTGTGTCCTTCCGTATTCTTTGTACTCGTGTATGTGTGTGTGTGTGTGTGTGCTTATGTTTATGTGCACCACTACCACCACCACCGCTCACGTTAACACTGCCAAACTTCTCTCGTACATCTTTCCTCCTCATCCTATATTGCTCTCGCTCTCTCTCTCTCTCTCTCTCTCTTCCCTAAAAGTATACAGATAAAAAACAACACATTTCCCTCTAGCCTGATAATCTCGCATCGTCAATGAAAACGCTCGTATCAATCAAGTAATTTGTTTGATCTCCCTAAACGTGTAAGAATGTGGTGGCAAAATTTGGGTTCCTGCATAAATCAATGGATGAAATAAGAATGTTAACAATGCGTGTGTAATTAATTATTCGTTACTGGGGCAAACGTGATTAGGGCCTGCGATTTATTGACGGTCTATGATTTCAGTTGTATTGTCTTGTTAGCTTTCGTTTGTTTGTGACTATTATTTTATTTTTATTTTTTCATGCAGATATTTAAGGGGGTGCAGGAGTAGGGGACAGGCTTTGGGTGGGGGGGGGGTTGGGGGGTGCGGGATTAAGGGGACAGGCTTGGGGTGGGTAAAAAGCCTGTCCCCTATTCCCCCCCCCACTAACCCCCCCCCCCAAGCCTGTCCCCCTACTCCCGCACCCCCCTAACCCCCCCCCACAAGCCTGTCCCCCTACTCCCGCACCCCCCTAAACCCCCCCCCCCAAGCCTGTCCCCCTACTCCCGCACCCCCCTAAACCCCCCCCCCCAAGCCTGTCCCCCTATTCCCGCACCCCCTTAATTCCGGTTTGCCAGTGCTCTATGTGGACTTATATAAACACATTGATAGCCCTCAGATGTATATGATAATCTTGTAATGGAAATACTGTATGTGGCTGTAACGTATATATATATTTTGATAATTTGTGTGACTATAGACTGCTTTTATATGAGAGCATTAAACATATTATTTGCACCTGCAGGATATTAACTGGATATTTCCTGTAACTAGAGATTGATTGCCTTCAGTGCAGACTTTGATTATTGAAGTTTATAGTGATTAACATTATTGAGTATTGTATGGATAATTGTTTATGTCTCGTAGGGATCATGGTTATTGAATATTATAGGGATCATTGTTATTGACTCTTATAGGGATCATGATTATTGAATATTACAGGGATCATGGTTATTGAATATTATAGGGATCATGGTTATTGAACATTACAGGGATCATGATTATTGAATATTATAGGGATCATGGTTATTGAATATTATAGGGATCATGATTATTGAATATTATAGTGATCATGGTTATTGAATATTATAGTGATCATGGTTATTGAATATTATAGGGATCATGATTATTGAATATTATAGGGATCATGGTTATTGAATATTATAGGGATCATGATTATTGAATATTATAGGGATCATGATTATTGAACTATGTGACAACTGTGGAGAGCATTATTTTATAGAATGTAAGAAGTATAGTTAATGAAATGTTTAATTAGAGTAAAAAATATAAGACGATAACTACCACGCATTCGGCCACATTAATTGGTGAGTGGGTTGTCCCTCTGCCGACATGATGGAGGAAGGGTGGGAGGACACGAGGAGAAAATTATGGACAAGAAAATATGAAGAGGATGCGACAGGAAGAAATGGGAATGGAAAAGCCGAATTAAATGATGAAAAATGAAGGATGGGGAAGAGGAAAAGAGGTGTGGCTATTATAGAAAGGAAGAACAGGAAGAGGAAATTATGGAGATGAAAATATGAAGAGGATGCTACAGGAAGAAATGGAAAGGCCGAATTAAATGATTAAAAATTAAAAATTGGGAAAGGAAAAGAGGTACGGTGATTATAGAACGGGTGTAGAGTGATGCTGAGTTAAATGTTTAGCAATAGAATAATATATACAGTTCCAATTAAAGATCCTGGTTCAGCATGCAGTGGCTTGAAAGGAATTGAGAGAGAGTTGAAGAATTGAAAGGGAGTGGACTGTAGTGGCTTGAATTCAAAGGGGCACCACAATCTCTCAAGGACCACTTGATCGTGTATGAAAATTGGAGGCTTCTGTCTGATTCCTCCTTGCTGACTATGCCGAGGAACAACAAGCTCCTTCTATATAGGTGGTGTTTCGTGGCAATATTTGAAGGCCTCATTTATCTCCAATTATCTGACTACATCACATGCAGGGTCACTTAAGGGGGTGCAGGAGTAGGGGGACAGGCTTGGGGGGGGTGCGGGGTTTGGGGGGTGCGGAAATAGGGGGACAGGCTTGGGATAGATAGAAAGCCTGTCCCCTATTCCTGCACCTCCCTAACACCCCCCCCCCCCAAGCCTGTCCCCTTACTCCCGCACCCCCCTAAACCCCCCAAGCCTGTCCATTACTCCTGCACCTCCCTAACCCCCCCCCCCCCCAAGCCTGTCCCCTTATTCCCGCACCCCCTTAATTAACGCAGTGCCCGCATCTGTCTGAAGTATATATAAGATAATCATTCTATGCTAAACCTTATTGTACACAGTGAACAAAACATCGCCTGTAGTGGAGTGAAGGAATGTTACAGCAGCCAAGCATTAACATCCTTGTCTCTCTCTCTCTCTCTCTCTCTCAAAGTGCTTCTCTCCCTTCCTTCTCTCGGGTATCAAAGGAAGGACGCTCGTTAACAGGCATTAGTCCATTATCTGGACGCACACTCACCACCATTAAGTCCGGGAGAGTGTGTGAGCTTGCAAGATAAAAAAAAAAAAGTTTACACACACACACGAATTCACATAGACAGACAAACACACATACATGAACACACACACACACAGGAACTCACTCACACACAGGAACTCACTCACACACACAAACAATCTCTCTCTCACACACACGAACAATCTCTCTCACACACACACACTCACACACACACATATGAACACACACACACACACACACACACACACACACACACACACACACACACACACACACACACACACACACACACACACACACACACACACACACACACACACACACACACACACGAACTCACTCACACACACACGAACTGACACACACACACACACACACACACACACACACACACACACACACACACGAACTCACACAGTCACTATCACTTTATAACAGGCAAGACCACTAAAATTTCCGGTGATTTCCGAAAGTGACGAAGAATAAGTTAATATGATTAACGCCCAGTGAACTTAATGTTATCACTAAACGTATTGATGAATGGAACAGTGTGATTAGACAGAGAGACACAGAAAGATCACACCCAAACCTTACCAAAGAAGATGAAAGAAAAAAGATAAAGTACAGATGAAGGGAGCGAATGAAAAATGACGTACTGAACCACATAAAGCAAACACACAATGAAAAGATAAATGATAAAAAAAAAAGTGCCAGGGAATCAAACAGGTGCATGTATGTATAAGAGGGATGTTTGTGTTTCATTACCTTTTTAATTGGAGACAGACAGCGAGAAGAGTAATATGATAAAAAGCAAAAGTGCCATCAATTTCAATTATGTGTGATACTGAGTAGATGGAAAGGAGGGAGAGTTGTGGTCTTATAGTGTATTTTGTATCTGTATTAATTTTGCCATATTAATTTATTATGTTATCTTCTATTATTATTATTATTATTATTATTATTATTATTATTATTATTATTATTATTATTATAATTTATTATTATCATTTATTGTTATTATTATTATTGTTATTATTATTATCATTATTATTATTATTATTATTATTATTATTATTATTATTATTATTTATTATTATTATTATTATTATTTATATTATCCTAATAAATTATAAAGCACCTGAAGTCTTCAATTAAGGGGAGGTTTTCTTGTTTGTGAATTGGAGAAGGTCTGTGATTCCTCCAAACTATGCCAAAAAAAAAAAAAAAAAACACACACAGATAGATCCCCTCTTAGTATCATTGAACGTGTCTAGTTTATTTCCTGTTAGAGTTATTTAGAGGAATCAGTAGCCTCTTCCCATCTACCAACAAGAGAATCATTTTCCCTAAAGGGGGTGCGTGAGTAGGGGACAGGTTTGAGGGGGGTGCGGGAATAGGGGACAGGATTGGGGTGGGTAGAAAGCCTGTCCCCTATTCCCGTACCCCCCTAACCGCCCCCCCAAGCCTGTCCCCCTACTCCTGCACCCCCCTAACCCCCCCCCAAGCCTGTCCCCCTACTCCCGCATCCCCCCAAGCCTGTCCCCCTACTCCCGCACCCCCCTAGACCCACCCCAAGCATGTCCCCCTATTCCCGCACCCCCTTAAAGAGAAAATTTCGTGTTGGTAAATCTGGAGCAACTGAATCCTCCAAAGTATTCCAAGCAACAACAGAACACCAATACTTTTGCTCTTCTGGTCCTGTTTCCTGGCATATTTTGAAGGAATCGAGGCACTCCAATGTACCCAAAAAAGAATCACCACCTTAAACTTATTTACTGGATCAACTTTTCTCATCTACTTTCCTTCATTTTTATTATAGCCGCCGGTAGATGTCGTTCTATCGTTCTTCCATTGTTTATCGATAGTATTTTTTTTCCTGCAAACCTTACAATGATCTTTCCACATTTTTCTTACACTTTTATTGTAGGTTAATTTATTTTGTTCTCTTCCAAACCCTTTCTTGATTTACATTTATATAAGAAAAAGAGTTGATAAAGCTTTCCCTGTCTTTCTTTCTTTCTTTTCGTCTCTTTCTATGTTTATTCAATGTTACGTTATTACCATTTCGTTTATGATCCTATTTATTCAGCTGAGGAAAAAGTGTTGTACATTTTTAAAGATTATTAATGCATTGTTTTCCTTTGTGAACGAATGCTTATACTTTCTCTAGTTTTTTTTTTTTTTTTTTTTAATCCATTTTGATATGAGTGTCGATGTTATTATTATGTTCTATTAATTAAGGGGGTGCCGGAATAAGGGGACAGGCTTGGAGGGGGGGCTTAGGTGGGTGCGGGGGGTTTTAGGGGTGCGGGAGTAGGGGAACAGGCTTGGGGGGTGGTGGGGGTTAGGGGGGGGTGCGGGAATATGGGACAGGCTTTCTACCCCCCTCCCCCCCAAAGCCTGCCCCCTTATTCCCGCACCCCCTTAAGTCGCCATTCAGCTTTTACACCTCAAAGCATCTTCGTTCTTCAGTAAACGTGTATCATATTGTTTTCGGTCCCAATATATTTGTGTTTCCTTGAGCCGTCGTCCTGATCCATACAGACGAACCAATAATAATTCCATCTCAGTGCTGAAAATCTTCCTCCTGGTTCTGATCTCTGTAAGCATTTCTTGGTGGGTGTTACGTCGTCAAACCTTACCCCCCAAGATTATTATATATCATTATCGGTTCTCATATTCTCACTCACTCTCTTTCTCCCTTAGTCTCTCGCTCTCTCATACCCTCACTCTCTCTTTCTTAGTCTCTCGCTCTCTCATACCCTCACATTCTCCCTTAGTCTCTCACTCTCTCATACCCTCACTTTCTCCCTTTATCTCTCACTAACTCTCTCTCTTAGTCTTTCGCTCTCTCATCCTTTCATACTCTCACTTTCTCCATTAGTTTCTCGATCTTTCATACCCTCACTCTCTCCCTTTATCTCTCGCTCTCTCATACCCTCACTTTCTCCCTTAATCTCTCGATTTTTCATACCCTCATACTCTCACTCTCTCCCTTAATCTCATATACTCTCATACCCTTACTCTCTCCTTTAATCTCTCATACTCTCTCTTTTATTCTCTCGCTCTCTTATACTCTCTTACTCCTCTTAATCTCTCGCTCTCTCATACTCTCTTACTCTCCCTTAATCTCTCGCTCCTTAACTATTCTAATTCTCTCGTTCGCTTTCTCTTTTTCGTATTCTAGATCACTCCTATTACTCTTAATCTCTTTTTCTTTTTTGCATTCCTTTCCTTATTTTTCTCGTACTCTCAGTTCTTATTCTCGTTTCTTGATTCCCTCTCCTTCTCTTTCTCTTGTTCTCAGTTATAGTTCTCTTTCTCCGTCAAGCTTCCATCCATAATTTTTCTCATTTTCTTTGCCTGACTTTCATTATTATTTTGTACTTTCGCTCTTAATCTCTCTTTCTAATCTTTCTTATTTTGGTCATGTTGTCCTTTCCCCTCGTCTCTCTCCTTGGCCAGACATCGCATCTTTCCAACCTTGCTAGTGTTCTGTTAATTATTATGTTCTTTAGTAAGTATCTGTTCTTATTCAAAGGTAATGTCACTTTTTGTTGTATAAATTTGATGATTTATTCAAACTAACAGACGCATGGAAGGTATATTTATAAACGCCAATTATTAGGCCACATATAAAAGCAAAAAACAAACGGAATAAAGGTTGGGTCTTGGTTTTCGCTGGCAACAAGACAGGAAACACGACTTAAGAATGTTTAATTCCAGGCTTCTGTACGTCCCGGGTGACAAAGGAGAGACACAAAGCCACGCCTTGCTTGACACAGATACAAGTCTTGCCTTGAAAATAAAACAAAATAAAAAATAATGATAAAAATAGCATGGTGCAGGCAGTAAACTACACAACAACAACACTTTAGACATTGTGTGAAAGTAAGGGATGTGACTCGATGTAAATGGCTTCTTGCTTTAGGCCCTTAAACTCCTAACACAAAGGCAGGCCAGCATGAGCCGTGTGGCATTATTCAGAATCCTCTTACTGTACAGGAAGTGTGTTGTACCCTTTTATAGTTTTAATTAATCTTGGTATCACTTTGCACAACATCAACCTCCTGCCTTATATTTTTTCACTCTGAGCTAACCTGACCATCCGAAAGTGATCTCACCCAGCCTCAGATAATCTAAAGTAAATAATGTTTATGCTACGTAGACTCTCCTACTAAGAAAAAAATCCCCTGTACAAAGAGAGAGGCTTGTGAATAATGCAGGTGGGCGAGCACAGACGTACCGAGGCAGCTTTTGCAAAGTACTCTACACACACACACACACACACACACACACACACACACACACACACACACACACAACAACAACAACAACTGCATTTTTTCTGTGTCAGTCCCTCGTGCCCCACCTCCTTTGACATCAAGTTAGTCCTACATCCCTTCCTCTCCTCGCTAGACTCACGCTGTTCGTGAATGAGTGAGCGTGTGTCTCTCTCTATACTCACTTGCTGTCATGCTTTATCTTCAATTATCTTTCCCTTATTACATTTTCATCCTCTGCCTACTTTCTAAAATATCTCATGTGACTGATCCCACCTGAATAAAAGAACTACAGAAACTTTAACTTGCTTTCTTTAATTATCTCGTTATTTCCCATAGGATTCTAATGAGGGTAAAATAGTGCAGGAGAATACTTGAAAGGCTACTTAGTACTCCAACTAATGTCCTAAAATAGATTTCCACAGTGTACTATAAGTTGGCCTTGTGACAGTAAGTGTGGAGGAAAAAGTAACCTCAAATTTTCCATCAATTTATTACCCCTTTGGATCCATATATTCCACACGTAACTAGTGGTTTTCATCCCAAGTTGAAGCGCTCATTTCTCGACTTATTTTAAAATACTTTATTCCACCTTCATCTCATTCCTTCACTTTATAGTCTTCCCGAATCTAAGTCATGGTTCAGTTATGTCTCATCTTGGTGGAAGTAAGGAAATTGATTTGTTTGTCTCTCTGGAGGTTTATTCACCGAAGAAAAAATGTCGGGAGAATGCCCTTTAAAATTTACATGATGATGATGATAAGGTGGAGGAGGCTGCCGTATATCCTGAGAAGTGAGGCTTGGTATGGTTGATTGCGTTTTATTATTTGATGGTACTGGTTAAAATTTTAAGATGTTTTCCTCTCTTATTACCTCCATCTTTCTTTTCTCATTTCATCTCGACTTCTTTTATCAAGCTAGCGTCTTCATATTCATCATTCACATCCTCTAGTAATTTTTTCTTATCATCTCCTTTGTCTTCCAAGTCTGTGTCATCTCTCTCTTCCCATCCTTCTCATGCCCGATTTTCTCCTTCGTCTTTCATCTCTCCTCATCTCCCGGCATCCTGGTTCTCAGTTTGTCTTGCCGGATGCGACTGCCAACTTTATGCACTTCCTGAAGGGGAGATCCATCTTGATGACTTTTAACTTGAAACTCGGGCAAGGAGGAGGAGGAGGAGAAGGAGGAGCAGCAGCAAAGGAGTCTGTCTGAGTCTTAGGGCAATAGCTAATGTATTTCACCTTTTTAGTGTTACTCATATAAGGAGTATAATATTCTTGTGATAACATTGACTGACTCCAAAATTTTACAATCTATGCCTGGAAAGAAATTAGTGCTTATCCGAATTTATACACAGGGATACATGTAATGCGTTTTGAGGAAGTGTTATATCTTTGTAAAGCTGATATGGGATAAAATATATGCACTTTGTAGACAATGTATCATAGCTTTGTTAGGCTGATAATTATGATAGTTATTTACAGGGAAAAGGTGATGAGAACGTGATTAATTAATAGGATGACAATATTATTTTTATGATACTGGGTGACAATGACTGTGGTTATGTACTGAAATATTTCATCAGTTTCAGTAATAAGCCTATACTAAACCTAAAGTGAGCCTCTTTCCCCATTTGTAGCATTCGTTGTTCCCATTTACCCATCAAGATTAATAGCCGACTGGTCAGCTTCACGGACCTCAGCTTGAACATGAACCCCTGGGAGGTCCCTGGGATGCGCACATCTTATGAATTTTAGATAACGGCAGACCCTGGATAATCTCTTTCTTGTAGAACAAATTTTGAGCAAAATGATCACGGTCTCTGAGGGGTTTGGTATGAATGTTTTTTTTCTTCATTAGGAAGCTAAATATAGAATCCTCGATTATATCATTCATAATTACAAATTCACCAAGGATTTTATTGACAGGATCTCCATATATCAGTAAGAATATTGTGTGCACCATTTCACAATTCCTTTCGACACGTCCTCGTAGCCTGTATATCACCAAAATATATATATTAGATGATGTTCCTGGACGTTCCCTGAGCAAGGACTACGAGGCACACGAGTCATGCAATAATTCTCTGGGATAAAAGGTAAAAATGCTGCTAGGGAGAGGGACGGGAAGGGGGCCGAATTGGTATTAAAGTGGGGAGGAGAGAAGGGGAAGGGACGCTCGGAGGCGAGGAATAGGGGAGTGATAATGAATGTGAAGGGGAAACTGTAATGTATATGTTGGGTGAGTGATAAAGACGTGACACTCTATACAACAGATACATGGATTTATTTAACTCGTTTGTGGGAACGATTCGAATTTGTGTTAGGTGGTGATATTTCAAGCTTCGATAACTAAGAATAAGGTTGGATGGAGCTGGTCTGGCTATGTCAACACCTCAGCACACATACTCATATTTCATGATGGTTCTCTGTCACCACCCAGACCGAGTTTTTATCAAAGGACTCTGGAGTGTAAGAGGAAGTAGGACGGTGTTGTCATTTCTCTCCCCTTCCACTATACAAATCGATCACAATCTTCACATTAAACCAACTACAAATGTAAACATTAATCAAGCATGTGTAAGTATTTATCTTTGCCTCAAGTAATTATTATTATCATATTTCCAAATCGGGTTACAATGGCTCCATGAATGTAGATTAATCAGTGCACAAGCAAACTAAGACACGATCAGAAACAATTATGTAGAGTGAATGATGCTTGTTAAAATGTACCAAAGGAGTGATAAAATATCCCTCCAGTAACTTCCAACCAACCACACATCACAGTCTTACATCCACGCTATATAATTATGTCTGCTTGTATTTCACTGTATCTCATCTTTCACTCCGTACGAAAAAGAAGAAAAAAAAAAAATCCTACCTCCCCCTCCCGCCCCTTTTCCCAGTTCATTTCTCTTACGTTCCTTGCAGCAGTTCCATTTTCATTACATCCTCTTTGACCCAAGGCCTTTTACGCTGATTCCCTCCACTTAATTCTTGCTCCACAAGTTCTTATTCTCGAGATTCTCCTCACCCAATTACTTTTCCACAATCCTTATTTTTTTCCCCCACCAAGTTAGGTTTTTTTTACTCGCGTCCTTTATACAGTAATTTTTAATCCCTGTATTTCATTAACCCAATCTTTTGTTTTAATTAATTTTTCCCAATGTATTTTTTCTACAGCATTAATTAAGATAAACCACTACACCGTCACAACAGCACACAGAAGAACATACATACATACATTAAGGCACATTATTACAAGTTGGTTAAGTAAGATAATCCAGTTCTGTTACCCAGTTTCTTGCACGGCAGATTTCCTTCCCCTCACTCAATCTCATCCCGGCTTGGTGTGGTGGTAGTGGATGGAAGGAAGGAAGGGAGCGCTGGCGGGGACCTATTAGTTGGACGGAAAATTAAATGCGTTTTTCTTCCCTGTCCTCAATTTTTCTAGAGTCTTAGGGGAGGGAGGGAGGGAGAGTGCGAGATTGAGGAATGGTAGGTTGGGTGGGTGAGGGAGAGATGATGATGAGAAGAAGGAGAAATTGGGGAGAGGAATAAAGGAGACAAGTTTAGGATGGAAAGAAAGAGAGAGAATGTATGATTTAGAGTTAGAAAGTAAAAAAGTTATGGAAGATATAACAAAACAAATCAATGCTGTACACAGACACACAGACGCAAAACAACGACACAGACTGAAAAAAAAAGAGAAAATGACTGCGGGGAAGAGTGGTGGTCGGAGAGGAGAGGAGAGGAGAGGAGAGAGGATTGGATGATTGTAGTGGAGCTGATAAGAAGGGCCGAAGGTATGATGATGATGATGATAATGGTTGCTGCATGTAGGAAGACGAGGAAGACAACGAAGAAGCACAAAAATAAAAAGAAATCAGGAAAGAGTATAATTATAGGGAAAGGGAAGGAGAACAAGAATATAGTTGAGTACAGGAAGAGGAGGAGTATGAATGGGAAAGGAGGGGTTCAGGATTTTCAAGTAGGTAGTGGCAGCAAATGACACGAGGAAGCAAATATAAAAATAAATCAGGAAAGAGTATAATTATAGGGAAAGGGAAGGAGAACAGAAATATAGTAAAGTACAGGAAGGAGAAGGGTATGAATGGGAAATTAGGGGTTCAGGATTTTCAAGTAGGTAGTGGCAGCAAATGACACGAGGAACTTCAGTGCTCTCTATGCAAACACTGGGACCATGTGAGGCCTAATTGCTACACCACACAGTTAAGTAGCAAGAAACTCCCAAACCAACGGCCTCGCCAGTTCTATACTTCCCCTTCCGACAGTGAACTATAAAGTCAGGTTGTATATAGAGGTCTCGTGATTCTGGGATATACAGGGACAGAGTGGAGGTACTTAATGGGAGACTGTTGTCATACTGTGTTTTATCTGTGTTTGTTCTTATACGCACACACATACACATACATATACACACACACGAACACACACACACACAAACACACACACAGACAGACACGCACACACAGACAGACACGCACACACAGACAGACACGCACACACACACACACACACACGCACAGACACACATTCACACACACACACACACACACACACACACACACACACACACACACACACACACACACACACACACACACACACACACACACTCACAGACACACACACACACTTTTCAAAATACAAGATTCCCAATAAGATGGGCACAGAACCCACTCCTCACACTGTGGTAACTAAATGTCAATGACGACGATGGAAACAATGTAGACAAGATGAAATACACTTGTTCTCTTAATTATGTGTGCTTCACCATGCATATCTAACTGGTTGCCTGGTGAACCATCTCCTGTGTCCACATTACTCTCCATTCATTCATTCATTCATTCATTCAGCCAGGCATTCATTCATCATTCAAGTAGCCCTGATGTGATGAATGGGGTGACATGAGGGTCAAGGGGTTGTGGCAATAATGACACCTGTATGAGTGGGGTCATTGGTCTGGTCTGGTCTGGTCTGGTCGTCTGCTTAATGCCACACAACAAGCCTCTTCCTGCGAATCTTACTCGGCCTGATGTTGTCCTGGGTGAGGGAGGGAGGGTGGGTGGGAAGGAGAAAAAAATCAGGGGGAAGAGCAGATTGGAGGGTGAAGCAGGGAAGTAGGGAGAGATGGAAAAAGAGGTACGGGAGGGAGAAAAAGAATTAGATGAGGAGGGAATATGAGATAGGTATACACACTCTCTCTCTCTCTCTCTCTCTCTCTCTCACTCTCACTCTCACTCTCACTCTCACTCTCACTCTCACTCTCACTCTCACTCTCACTCTCACTCTCACTCTCACTCTCCATATATATACTGAATCAATGTATCTATCTTTAATTCCATCTATCTGTATCTCTCTCACATCCTCCTTCCTCCTTGGTAAGCAGGAGGGAAGATAATATCCTGAGAGAACAAAAGGTATACTCGCCCTTTCCGACCCCTTGGTGGTACCCTGCCTGGTTTAGCTCTGTCTTCCCCTCTCTCAGTTAAGCAAACCGGTGTGTCTCTAAGGCTGTGTTTCCAGTCATAGAGAAGGGCAGGCTGACTTTTTAAGCCTTCCAGCGGCGTGATGGGTATGAGCAGGAAACCAGATGATAACTTTTTACTGGCATTTTTTGAGCTATAACATCGGAGCTATATTATTTTTTGTGTTGTCCGACCATCACTACATAAATGTCATTAATTTTTTTCTTAAAATGAGTCACTGGGGTTTGTATCCACTTCTTACAGGAAGAGAAAATTAAAATTTTTGCTTTCTCTGCCTGATCACAGCCTTCTTGTAAATTCATAGTCCTGCATTTAACACAACTCGTACAATCAGGCCCCTTTTTATACGAGTTAGTTCGAGACACGTCCTGTATTAAACACTGAATCCTACTATACCATCCTAGTTGATAATAATGATGAGATTTATGGAAGAACACATAGCCTACAATTACAGCAATTTGCATTAGTTTCTAGGCACTCACACATACACAGGCATACTATCGTTTACACCCAAACACACAGGCATACGTTGACAAGAACACATCCATAAATAATGTGAGCTGATAGGCATTTATGGTATGGGAGGATATTAGGAAGCATCTCATATATATACAGTGCCAAGTAATGGTCCTCAGGGGGGGATTTTATGGTGATGGATGGCCTGGTGATAAAGTACCAACACACACTATACCAACAAGGGCTATAAACGTGTTACAATCGCTAAATGCTACTACAGACAATGCCACTACTTTTATCTCTTTTTGACACCGACTCGTCCCTTGTCTGAATCATACTGATGCTGTTCTTACCGTTTTTGCTACTACGGTACTTCATAATTTGTCTAATGTAAATATAGTTGTTAATCTAACCATACCCAAGACTGCCACAACACCATTACCAGCTCCATCAACAACATGCTTAAGAAATACGAGATCTTCAGAAAGTTATAACATAGGAGTGTATTTGAGTGAATATTTCCCTTATTCACATAATTTTTCTGCAGTTGTTATGCTGTAATCTGCTTGTACTGCATCAATATTCTATTACGAAATGAATGAATATTAGTGAATGAGTGGAGGAGCCAAATGGAGAGAGAGAGAGAGAGAGAGAGAGAGAGAGAGAGAGAGAGAGAGAGAGAGAGAGAGAGAGAGAGAGGTTGTTATGTAGATTAATAAAAGAAAATCTGGAAGTTAGTGTGTGTGTGTGTGTGTGTGTGTGTGTGTGTGTGTGTGTGTGTGTGTGTGTGTGTGTGTGAGTGATATGTAGACTAATAAAAGAAAATAGGGGAGTGAGTATTTGAGTACTCTATAAATTTCTTTCATTATTTTATATACTGGTACTCTTCTATTTTATCCTTATCGTATTATATTCTTCCCTCCTATTCACTTTATCCTTTCCTCTCAATCACTCTACCCTCTCCTTTAATTATCCTCGTGGCCGTATTTTGTCCCATCTCCCTTCCTCCCTTCTTTCCACTGACTTCACACCCTCATGTCTCCCCTTCCCACAATCATTCTTTCCCCCTCAGTCTCTCTCTCTGTGTCTCTCCCCACCACCTGCCTGTCTAACGCATCCACCTCCTACTGTGTCTTACCTGCACCTATTTCTTTTTCTCTCACACACATACACACACTCATTCACTTACTCACAAATAAGAATGTAAGGAAGTAGGAATATTTGCTTATAGATAATCACCAGTAATATCCTTTATCGAGACACTCATGTTTATTCGAAAATGGGTAATAATCCAGGATGTAAAATAATACAGAAATGCAAGGAGATATATATGTGAGGATATCCTATTAGAAGCAAGCAGGGATATACACAAAATACCCTATCATGAAATAAGCATACACATACATATAAGCACACACGCACACTCACGCACACAGAGACACAGAGACACGCACACAGAGAAGCAGACACACAGAGACACGCACACAGAGAAGCACACACACAGAGACACGCACACAGAGAAGCAGACACACAACCACACGCACACAGACACACACACACACACACACACACACACACACACACACACACACACACACACACACACACACACACACAGAAGCAGACACACACACAACACACACACACACACACACACACACACACACACACACACACACACACACTGAAAGAAATAGCAGGACAGATCTAGAAAGAGGCCCCAAATACACACGTCTCACTGCTCGGGAATTCCAGGTGACGTGGAGCGAGACAGTGGTAAAAGAACACCTCCCAAATTACGTCCAGAATTCAATCCCAGAGTGTCCAGAAGCGATCTAGGTGTGTACGGCTTTAGTCTCACTCTACTACTTACTTATGTATGATATTTTAGCATTTCTTATTATATTTCTCATTAATAAAGATTTGTTACTATAATTATTCTGACTTCAAAACTCATTGTAATTTCGTATTTTAGCTCCCAGTTTACGACAATGCATAAAGATTAATTCCTAAGAGTCACACATTTTAGTCGCACATTATAAAACCACTTTGTCACAGTGTTCATTTCCATCACACTGACCTTTGATCTTGTGGCAAGTTACAACAACCCAAAATAATGTAGATTCAAGATCAAGGATAATGTTTTGATTTTTTTTTTTTTTTTTTTTTTTTTTTTTTATCACAACAACTACAACATTATCCTGGTTATCAACATTACCTTCCAAGATGCTGTGTTGGGTACTCATATTACCATCAAAACCTGTTTAATTAAGGGGGTGCGGGTATAGGGGGACAGGCTTTGGGGGGTTTTGGAAGGTGCGTGAGTAGGGGGACAGGCTTGGGGGGGTTTAGGGGGGTGCGGGAGTAGGGGGGCAGGCTTGGGGGGGTTTAAGGGGGTACGGGAGTAGGCGGACAGGCTTTGGGGGGTTTTGGGGGGTGCGGGAGTAGGGGGACAGGCTTTGGGAGGATTTGGGGGGTGCGGGAGTAAGGGGACAGGCTTGGGGGGGTTAGGGGGGTGCGGGAATAGGGGATAGGCTTTCTACCCACCCCAAGCCTGTCCCCCTATTCCCACACACCCAAAATCCCCTCCCCCCAAGCCTGTCCCCCTATTCCCGCACCCCCCAAATCCCTCCCCAAGCCTGTACCCTACTCCCGCACCCCCTTAAGTGGTAGGAGGGCTGAGTTACCTCCATGCCCCAACTTATTCCCTTTCCTGCAGCCAATTCCAAGGGGAACTTTTAGTGGAGCCATAATCTGTGAGTGAGTTTGAGGGGTAATTATTAATCCTCCAAACTACACCACAACACAGACTATAATTTTTTTTTTTTTTTTTTTTTATAGTACCTCAGTCATAGAGAATAATATTTAAGGAGATAGTACATTGTTGGTAAATCTGGAGCATAATCTGTGAGTGAGTTTGAGGGGTAATTAATCATCCAAACTACACCACAACACAGACTATATATATATATTTTTTTTATAGTACCTCAGTCATAGAGAATAATATTTAAAGGGATAGTACATTGTTGTTGGTATAAATCTGGAGCAAATGATTTCTCCAAACTATTCCAAGCAACAGAACCCCATTATTTTGGTTCATCTAGTTCTGTTTCCTTCCTGGCATGCTTTGGAGGAATCAAGGCACTCCATAGTAACAAAAAAAAGTATACTATCCCCAAATTTTGTAGGATAATCTGGAGGAATCAGTCGCTCTCAGGTTCGCCTTCAATAAATCCCCTTAAGGTGGTAATTCTTTTTTGGTACATTGGAGTGCCTTGATTCCTCCAAAGTATGCCAGGAAACAGGACCAGAAAAGCAAAAATAATGGTGTTCTGTTGCTTGGAATAGTTTGGAGGATTCAATTACTCTAGATTTACCAACACAAGACTTCCCCCTTAAGCATACCTTGGTTTATCTAGTAGCCTGTAATAGAAGCCTTGTTGATGGCCATTTGCTACGTTTGGAATCAAAACACACAGTGGCAGGATTCCATCATTAGCGAGGGTTGGTTTTGTGTTGGGCGAGTTATTCGGTTCAGGGTGCAATTTGACCGGGTTCGGCCAGCACTAACATCAACAATAACGAGCTTGAGTGTGTGTGTGTGTGTGTGGATTTTGGGATGGATGTTTGTGTAGGACTGTGTATGTCTGTGTGTGTGTGTGTGTGTATGTGGGAAGGGGGACTTGTATTGAGTTGTTTGTTGGTGTGCGTGAATAGCATTTATGGATATGTGTGTGTGTGTGTGTGTGGTGATGAGGGGGGGGGGGGCATTTTGTAGTGTCGTAGCTATGATTTTGCTTGCTTATATACAAACATCAGTTGCCTTCGTCGACAGTTCTGGATAATTTAACCATATATACAACTGTGGATCTGTATTCTCGATTATATTAAGCTGCCATTACAGTCATATACCCACACAAAATATAGGTACAGCCACAATCAAATATCCACCAACACTTTCCTTCCATCGTGCAAATAATCAGTATCATATCAAAATATAATCATACAACACCTTACGTCAACCCAACCCCCTCAATTATTTTTATGAGGTGCTACAAAATCATTCACGTGTTGTTCTTTATTACCAAGATATTTACTACAATGGAAAGAAAGTGTCAGTGATTATTTGATTGTGGCTGTATGAATTATTTTAAGCAAAGAATAAGGTAATATTTATCATATTTTAGTTTTTAGGAAATGGATGTTTGTGTGTGCATGTTTGTGATGTCTGTGTGCAGGCCAAGCTTTATAAATTTGCATTGTTCTCGATACTCATATGTAATAACAAATATCCAAATTGCATAGCTTTCGGCATCATAACAAGTCATACCCCACTTCACCCAGCATTCAATCAAGCGAATATTATTGTTAGATCTACCTGGACGTGCTGCAGGTTTAATAATGTAAACACAGGATTCATATTTAATGAATTTCATGAAGAACATACATGTTTAATCTGAATTTTCCTCTTACAGCTTTGTTCACTCAGAAGAACACATAGCTGAATTTACGAGAACTACTGTAATCACGGTGTCATTAAGGGATATACAAGCATGCATGCACTTTCAAATGCACACGTTACATACACTTCTTGATATTAATGCACATACTGCATAACACATGTATAGTTAGGCAATGAAATATTATGTGATACCGTGACGACCATTACTTTATACATTATTTTATATATATCTGAGTTAAGGGGAGAGTACAGTGTTGGTTTATATAGAGTAAGTGATTCCTCCAAACTATTCTAAGCAACAGACCACCATTACATATATTCCTCTGGTCCTGTTTCCTGACATACTTTGGAGGAATCAAGGCACTCCAATGTACCAACAGTGTATTCCCCTCCCTCCTTAACAACCACACTGACCATTATTATGAATAGTTACCATATGATAGAATGCACTGAGTCCACGTAGAAAAACACACAAGTACAACAACAACAATAACATAGATAATAATTGTTGCAGTTACTATGCCACTGGACCTGTGTGACCAGCTGTACACACTTGAAAGGATTAGGGGAGATTAACTGTGGCACAATGGAGAGAAATGGCTGTCTCCCCTCCAGTTATTTCTCTCTATTTACCCCTCATTTTTTCACTCCTTTCACATTAAGGCCCTTGATGGGGGAGGAGATGGAGACAAAGTGAGTGGATTTGTAACGAGAAATATACAACGAAGGTGAGAAGAGAAAAAGGAAGGGATAGTCTAGGGAATAAGAGGAGTGAGTTGTGTACTGGACTGATGACACTTTATGCATATATTTGACATTTTTTAATCTTGTATGATTGGGAGGCATCGTAGACAGACGCAAATCAACAAACAAACAAACAAGGGTACAAGCACACGAACTTATAAACACAAGTAAACACACAAAGGCACAAACACACACACGGATTTACAAACACATGTGTCTATTGTAGATAATTCACAATGTCACAAATATACGTAAGATATATATATTATACTTACTGTATTTGAAACTGAAAGAGAGATGAGGGAAACGATGAGAAAGTTAAGATAAATGAAGAAACAAAATATACGGTTTGAAAAAAAAAAAAAAAAATATGAAACAAAAATAAATAGACATGAAAAAAAAATAAAAATAAAAATAATAATAATAATAATGCGCGTGGGTTAAGGAAGTGTGGAGGAGGAGAGAGTCGACGTGCGTGTCCAAAACCCATACTTCACCCGAGGAAAATAAAGAAGGAAGACAGAGTGAGGGGCTGGCAGGAGACAAGAGAACACAACTCACCATCTTGTGTGTGTGTGTGTGTGTGTGTGTACGTATGTTTAGGCCAGCTTCACTTCCCAAAACCCTCATGTATAGAGAGAGAGAGCTAGCTAACTTCTTCAGACGATACTAATAATATTTGAGTGACTTGGTGAAGAAGAGTTTATCGTATTAGATCAAGTGTCATATCTATCTAGCTTCAGTTTCATATTTATAGTCGTCTCGGGTACTCAGTTATTCGCCCCAATTCCATTCCTGTCGAGTCCAAAGATCTACTAGACTCACTCGGTGAAGCCTGCTACTGCGGCACACATTGACCTGACTACTGCGGCACACATTGACCTGATCATACAATGTGAGAAAACTAATCAACACTCGTATAGAGAAATATGTTTTTCTGTCGTCTACAACCACTCCCACCTATGATTAATGTTGATGATGAAATAGATTTATGTCTACTGAATTGTTCATAGTCACGGGAACAAGGAAACTCGAATGTGAGGTATGAAATGTACCGTAATTAAATGTGTACCTGTCTTATTAAATTAGTCTCTGTCCCCCCCTACTTCCCCTCCTCTTTGTTCCTCTACTTCCCCTCCTCTTTGTCCCTCTATTCCCCTCTTATTTGTCCCCCTACTTCCCCTCCTCTTTGTCCCCCTACTTCCCCCCTTCTTTGTCCCTCTATTCCCCTCCTCTTTGTCCCTCTACTTCCCCTCCTCTTTGTCCCTCTAATTCCCCTTCTCTTTGTCCCTCTACTTCCCCTCCTCTTTGTCCCCCTACTTCCCCTCCTCTTTGTCCCCCTACTTCCCCTCCTCTTTGTCCCCCTACTTCCCCTCATCTTTGTCCCCCTACTTTCCCTCCTCTTTGTCCCTCTACTTCCCCTCCTCTTTGTCCCCCTACTTCCCCTCATCTTTGTCCCTCTACTTTCCCTCCTCTTTGTCCCTCTACTTTCCCTCCTCTTTGTACCCCTACTTCCCGTCATCTTTGTCCCTCAACTTCCCCTATTCTTTGTTTTCTATTCTCTTTTCCCACCCACCCTCCTCCTCTTCCTCCTCCTACTTCCATGCATTCTTCTCCATTTTTCTTCCTTCCTCGGCCTCCAATCGTCTCCTCCGTCTCCCTGGGGATGTTTATTCATTTTTCTCCGCTGTCCCAGGTTGTGTCCCCGGCCAATACATTGTCTGTCTTTCCTGACGCTTTATTTTGTTTCGCGGGATGGCCTTCCTTTGTGTCGGCCTGAGTGTGACCGGCTATTTTGGTGCTCTGACTGGTCCGTTTTCATCTCATTTCATTACTCTGTTGATTATTATTTTTTCCTCCATATTTTTCACTTTTTTTTTTCTCTTTTTTTTTTTAAGGAGTACACATGGTTCATTTATTTAGTTTCCAGAGACTCGCTTTGGTCTATAAGTCTGTCTGTCTCTCTTTCTCTCTATCCATATGTGGTCAGTTGCCTTTGACTCTTAGGTGGTTCTGTTGTCGTGGATATTTTTCTGACTGCATCGGGTTTTGGCTGACGTATCTCTTATTTGTTGTTGCTTGTACTGGAATCTGGAGCCCAGAGCAATATATTTATATACCTCACTGAGTCACCATTATTATGAGCGATGAGAGACAGAAAAGAGATGAAAATATAAGAGGTATATGTAGGAAAGTTAGAGAAAGATGTATGTATATATTTGGAAGTGTAGAAGAGGAAAGCTAGAGAAAGTGTAGCAAAGGAAAGCTAGAGAAAGATGTATATATTTGGAAGTGTAGCAGAGGAAAGCTAGAGAAAGATGTATATATTTGGAAGTGTAGCAAAGGAAAGCTAGAGAAAGATATATATATTTGGAAGTGTAGCTAAGGAAAGCTAGAGAAAGATGTATATATTTGGAATTGTAGCAGAGGAAAGCTAGAGAAAGTGTAGAAGAGTAAAGTGTAGCAAAGGAAAGCTAGAGAAAGATGTATATATTTGGAAGTGTAGCAGAGGAAAGCTAGAGAAAGTGTAGCAAAGGTAAGCTAGAGAAAGATGTATATATTCAGAATTGTAGCAGAGGAAATTGTGGACATTTTTATCCATTATATATAGATGTTGGAAGGTAATATATATATCCTACGAATAATATTGCTTATTCTCACGCACATAAAAACAGTTCCTACAACACACAGATTTATGCACAGGAAACAAATATAACACAATTCATGCCTTGTAAACCTTGAAGTAAGAATAATAATAACATTTCCGAGTGCTATCTCCTCTCTCTTCATACTTGTTTTCCAACTTAGAATTATTTCTGGATCACAATCTTATAATAATGTAATAATAAGACAGCATTTTCAAACACTATTAGCTTCTTAAATTATAAAAAAAAATATATATATGTCTAAATAATAAAAGGTAATATAACCTTAGTCTAAAGATGTGTTCAACGAATGATAAAAACAAATATACTGAAGTCAGGATAAGAAACCTTTGGAGTTTGTAAATAAGGCTCTAGAAATCAAAGCGACCCATTAATTCATTATAAAATACCGAACCAGAAAATAAGAGAAAGACAGCAAATACCCATAAAGCAACAAAAATATCATTATTTTTGTATAGGTCAATAATGACTTCTGTCCTCAGTCGGAAACCTCAAACAGATTATTGTTTTACAGCCCGAGTTAAAAATACTCAGGCACAGTCAGCTGAAAAAGATCATGACTGAGAAACCAGATTGAAGTTTATATAAGAGCAAATGACGGTGTAGTTTTTTTTGCTTTCCATCATACATTCAGGTTATGGGAAAGAGGTACTAATATTTTTGCCAAAGTCATATGGTTGGTAAAAAAAAAATAATAATAAGAATAAGAAATAATAGCAAATACTTGACTGTGAACAAAGCTATTATTAAACTTGCCTTCTATCGTTACTCGCACCATGCACTTGAACATTTTGAGTAATGGTATGCGAAAAAAAAAAAATAACCATGCCCAGTTTCCAGACAGATGGGCTTAATTTGCATCCTAATGTAAATGCCAAATGCAGAACAATTTAAGCGAAAAGTGTGTCAAACCACCAACTACAATGTAAGGCAAAGAACACCACAAAATTCTTACAGAGAGAGAAAATATGTGTAGACCAACAGGAAATATTTATTGTGAGGCTGATCAGGCGTGTTTCTCTCAACCACTGATTCTCCCTTTTTGTGTGTGTGTGTGTGTTTTTTTTTCTCTCTCTCTTTTTTTTTTTTTTTTTTTTTTTTTTTTTTTTGTGAAGTATTGGTAAACAACCCGGTAGTCATGCATGCAGTCACAAATATTGGTGATAGATTTTTCTTTGTGTAAATATTTAGCACTACAGCATGCTAATTATTATCTCTATGCCTTAATTAAGGGACGATGTAGTCAGTCAGAATATTGGAGGTAAACGAGTCCTTCAAATATTGTCACGAAAAAAAAAACGCCACCAATATAGAAGGACCTTGTTTCGTGGCATGGTTAGGAGGAATCAGAAGCCTACAATTTTCATACACGATCACAGGGGCCTTCAAGTGCGAGTACATCATGGGTTATGGTCACGACATAATTCTCAAACTTATAAAACACAGATCGGTGGAATAGTGGTAAATTCGTTTATCATATTTTTTTACGTAATGTGTATTTGTGCAGATCATGGGTATCGAGCAAACTTTGGCCTATAAACAAGACAAGTCAATGGCTTTACAGTGGATCCAGTTGGTATAATATTCGTGGACCTGTTTTATCGGGCATCGTCGATTCGTCATTAACTTCTACTAAAAAAAAAAAAAATGACCTCTATGGATGTCTGACCGATATTTACTTCAGAAATTATATCAGATTCATTCACAAAGTTGTAAGACTATGCACACAGGAAGGGACAACCACTATATATACTAACTACAGAGAGGTATATGTGCCTAAGGATATAAATAATAATAAATGCTTCAGACGTATATATTAATGTTGGCACCGATACACAGGGAGGAGAAGGTGATGTAAAAGGGGATTGTTCGACACAGGGACTAACTGGACACGAGCTGTTCTGCTGTTGGTGTCTTTGTCGCATGAAAAGTTTGTGTTAGGGGAGCTTGTACCTACATCGCCTAGTGTCATGTACCCGATGTGTGACGTGAGGTGATATGTCGTGTGGTCCTTTTTCGATGCTTGTGTGTGTCTGTGTCTGTGCCTGTGTGGTGTGTGTGTGTATGTGTGTGTGTGGTGTGTGTGTGTGTGTGGGATGTGTGTGTGTCTGTGCGTGTGTGTCTGTGTCTGTGTGTTACCAGTAAGAAGAGGTTTTCCCCTTAAATAAATTACTTACTTACTGTCTGTCTGGCTGGAAAACCCACTCTTCAGACAGACGTTAAAAAAAAAAAAAAAAAAAAAAAAAAAACATATATCCAGAAAGTTATTTATTGGCATGATACTGAATCTTGACGTTTTTTGTAAGCCATTGTACTACTGGGTATCATAATGTTACTCTAAAATAAATAACCTCCGTAATTTTGCCCGTGTGACCATATCCAGCAATATATATCCAGGAATATATTTGTGCTAGTTTATTGTTGTCTATTATTTGGGGCTAAATTTGTTGGTGTGACTGCGGTTGGAGAGAGAGAGAGAGAGAGAGAGAGAGAGAGAGAGTTACATAGAGTTACATAGAAACACAGACCACAACAGACCTTACGGTCCAAACGAGGTGACCCGATTAGAAGGTTACTGGTAGAGAATGAATTACTCCCCAGTGATAGTCGTAGGTAAGGATAGCAAAGTAGAAGGCTCTCTCCCCACCCTCCACTCCCTCCGGCCTGAGCCGTACAGGAAATAAAGTCAGGAATGGGAACCTTGTGGGGTTGGCAGAAATACTCCACAAGGAAATTTTTTTATAGGAAAGATAGAAAGTAGGTGAAATTTGGCTAACTTGCCACCTGTAATGGGCAAAAATTATTCATTAGTAAACATTGTAAGTCGGGGATTAGACGCAAGGTGTTTATCTAAGCGACGTTTGAAGCTGTCTACGGTGTTACAGTCAATTACGTTACGGGGAAGCCCATTCCATAAGTTGACGACTCGGTTAAAAAAGAAATTCTTGGATTCGTGCGAATTAAAAGATTTGCCTATGATTTTGCAGCCGTTTCCTCTCGTGTAGTTTGATTGATCAATAGTGAAATATTTGTTGCAGTCCATATTATCAATGCCTTTGATTATTTTAAATACCTGGATTAAGTCACCTCTCAGTCTACGTTGTATCAATGGGAATAGATTTAGTTCGCTTAGCCGCTCATCATACGTTTTATTTCTCAGACTTGGTATCATTTTAGTAACTCTACGTTGGACTCGTTCCAATTTTGCTATATCTTTCTGGTAATACGGGCACCAGGCTTGAACACAATACTCCATAAGGGGACGGACCAAGGAATTATACAAAGTGAGGATTGTGTCTTTAGATTTATACTCGAATGCTCTGCCGATAAAGCCGATAGTTTTATTTGCTTTCTTAATTACTTCCGTACACTGCTGACTGGGTTTTAGGTTACTTGATACTGTTACCCCTAAGTCTGTCTCTCGATCCACGCTTTTAAGTTGCTTACCATTTAACGAGTAGTTTGCCGCTACGTTATGATGTCCGATGTGGAGCACTTTACATTTATCTGAATTGAAGGACATTTGCCAAGTTTTCGCCCAATTTGACAATTTATCGAGATTATCTTGCATTTCTTTAGTCTGCGCAATAGTGAGTACTGTATTTGCAATTTTGGTGTCATCAGCAAATTTCGATATTATACATGAGAGGCCTTCGTCTATGTCGTTAATGTAAACTAGGAATAGGATTGGCCCTAAAACTGACCCCTGTGGCACCCCGCTTGTAATGCCTGTCCAACTAGAAGATTTTCCATTTATTACCACGCGTTGTTTTCGGTTTCTTAGCCAGTTCTCTATCCATCTTACGGTATCGCCTTGGATTCTGTGTGATTTTAGTTTAGATATTAAGCGTTTATGGGGAACTTTGTCAAAGGCCTTTTGGAAATCTAGATAAATTATGTCTACTGCTTTACTCTTATCATATTCATTGAAAATGTCATTTAAAAAGTCTAATAGGTTCGTTAGGCAAGAGCGTTTATTACGAAAACCGTGTTGAGTGTCTCTAAGTAAGTTGTTTTCCTCTAAGTGATTTGTAAGTTTATCTCGTATGATTGTCTCTAGCATTTTGCATACGACCGAGGTTAGGCTGATAGGGCGATAGTTACTAGGTAGGGATTTGCTGCCTTTTTTAAATATTGGTGTTACGTTAGCGAGTTTCCATTCGTCAGGTATTGTTCCAGTGTGTAAAGAATAGTTAAAGAGCAGAGTCAGAGGTTTTACTATTTCGCTTTTTGCTTCCTTTAATACGCGAGGGGAGATCGTGTCTGGCCCAGGTGACTTATTTACATTTAGTTTATCAATACATTTTATTACGTCACTTTCAGTTATGCTGATATTACTTAATACCTCGGTATTTTCATTTTGGACTGTTGTTACTGCTGGTATATCGTTCGAGTTTTCTGTAGTAAAGACTGATGCAAAGAAAGTGTTAAGGATACCACTCATTCGCTCTTCATCTGTAGTAAAGTCCCCATTTTCATCAAGTAGTGGTCCGATAGTTGACGTGAGTACTTTCTTATGCCGGATATAACTGTAGAACTCTTTCGGGTTTGTCTTACTTTGATTTGCAACGTGTTTTTCAATGGCCTTTTTACTCTGTTTGATTAACTTTTTGGCTTTTCTTCGTAAGTCTGAAAACTTGGCCCGCTCGTTATTGTCGTCTGTGATTTTTACTCTATTATGGGCGTTCTTTTTGGCGCGTAAACAGTCGGCTATCTCTTTATTCCACCACTTGGGCTTTAAGTTTTGTGCTGAACGTCGGTTTTTTAACGGTATGCTATCTTTGACCGCTTTTGCGTACGCATTAGTGAAAAAGTTCCATTGTGTATTAATGTTAATAGTGTCTCGCAGACATTTCCAATCGGTATCTTTTAGTATCGCGCTGAGTTGGTGAAAATTAGCTTTTCTAAAGTCGGGGATTTTTTCGTAGCTGTAATTTATTTCGCTTCTATTGAAATTTATACTGAATGTGATTATGCGGTGGTCGCTATTAGTAAACTCATCACCCACGTTAATATTCGCTATCAAGTCTTCTTTTGTTGCAAATACTAGGTCAAGAACGTTGTTTCCACGAGTTGGACTATTAACAAATTGGATAAGAGAGCTCTCTTGTAAGTTAGTATAAAGGTCTTGACCATAGTGAGCTGATAATGGTTCTCCCCACTTTGTTACTGGTAAATTAAAATCGCCAAGAATTACGGCCTCTTGCGTGTTACTCATCTCGTTAATTTGTTCATAGATATCACGGTCAGTTTGTACTGGTTGAGCTGGGGGTCTGTATAATAAGGCTAACAAAAGTTTCATCCCGAATTTATTTCTAATGAGTATATATAGTGTGTCTACGTTAGCGATATGGGGCTTTGATAATAGGATCGGTTTGAGGTCATCTTTAATATATAATAGTACTCCGCCTCCCCTTTTATTAGTTCGACCTTTCTCAAATATTGTATAGCCAGGAATTTTATACTCTGCTAGGAAGTCTCTATTTTCAGTATTTAGCCACGATTCTGTAATGCCGATTATATCATAATTTTCTGTGAGCGTTATTTCCTCTAGATCTGTGAATTTGTTATGGATGCTGCGAGCGTTAACATAAAAAACCTTTAGACTATTTCGGTTGGGTAACTGCACGTTTGCCCGTGTTATTCTGTTTGTTCGTATTACGTTACCTATAGAGAGAGAGAGAGAGAGAGAGAGAGAGAGAGAGAGAGAGAGAGAGAGAGAGAGAATATAATCAGGTAAGAGAATTGGGATGGGACCCTGGTATCACTGCCTATACGTGTTACCTGAAGACCAGTTCAATTTCCGGGAGTCGATGTTTATCCCACCTTTACCTTCCCTTCCCGCCTCTCCTTGTCTCTGCCTTGATCTGTCTCTGTCTCTGTCTCTCTGGGTCTCTGTCTCAGTCTCGTTTGATATATCTCTCTCGATCTCTGTTTCTGTCTCTCTTTGTCCCTATTCTATTGATCTCTGTCTTTCTCGGTCTGTTTCTCTCTGGGTCTCTGTCTCTGAGTTTCTGTCTCCATCTCTCTTGATAACTGTCTCTCTCGATCTCTGTCTCTGTCTGTCTCTTTTGGTCTGTTTCTCTTGATCTCTCTTGGTCTCTGTCTCTGTCTCTCTCAGTCTCTGTTTCCGACTTTCTTGATCTCTGCCTCTCTCTTATATCTGTCTCTCTCTATTTTTGTCTGTTTCTCTTGATCTGTCTCTCGATTTCTGTCTGTCTGTCTCTCTCTCTTAGTCTTTGTCTTTCCCGGTCTAATATTTTGATCTCTTGTCTCCGTGTCACTCGGGTTCTGTCTTAATCTATCTTTACATCAGTCTTTGTATCGGTATGTCTATATCAATGTATTTGCTTTGGTATGGTTTGGTATATGTTGTAAGCTGCATCTGTCTCTGTCTCTCCCTAATCTCTTTGACTCTCTTCTAATTTCCGTCTTTGTCTCTGTCTCCCCCTAATCTCTCTGGCTCTCTTCTTATATCTGTCTCTCTCTGTCCCTATCTCTCTTAGTTTATTCTTATCTCTGTCTGTCCCTTTCTCTCTTACTTTCTTCTTATCTCTGTCCGTCCCTTTCTCTCTGACTGTCTTCTGTTCTCTGTCTCTGTCTCTCCCTCATAGCTCTGACTCAATTTTTAACTGTCTCTATCTCTTATCTCTTTCCTTTCCTCTCTACCTCACTTGTTAACTCTGTCTCTGTCTATTATCTCTTTCCTTACCTCTCTGACCCATTTAATACCTCTGTCTGTCTTTGTCTCTATCTTTTTGCCTACCTCTCTGACTCACTTTTGATCTCTGTCTCCATCCTTCTGGCAGTCTCTCTCTCTATGTGTTTTTGTCTCCATCCTTCTGGCAGTCTCTCTCTCTATGTGTTTTTGTCTCCATCCTTCTGGCAGTCTCTCTCTATGTGTTTTTGTCTCGGCCCCTTTCTTGTTTATGTCTCTCCCCTCACCACCAGCACAAGATGGCCTTTGACTATTAGAGAGGGAGGGAATGTAAAGAGAAAGGAATTGTGTGTGGAAAGAGGAAGGCTGTATATGAGTGAGTGTGTGTGAGGGGAGGGAGAGGAAGGGATACAGGGGAGGAGTGTGTGTGAGAAAGTTGGAGGGTGTGGTGGGGAAAGAGGGAAGGTGTGGTGAGGGAAAGAGGTGTGTGTGTGTGTGGGTGTGATAAGAGGAGGGTGTGGTGGGGGAAAGAGGGATGTGTGTGTGTGTGTGTGTGTGTGTGTGTGTGTGTGTGTGTGTGTGTGATAAGGGGAGGGTGTGGTAGGGAAAGAAAGGGTATGTATGTGAGAAAGAAGGGAGGTGTGTGTGAAAGAGGGTGTATGTGGTGGGGATAGGAAGGGTGTGTGTGGTGGGGAAAGGAAGGGTGTGGTGGAGAAAGGAAGGGTGTGGTGGGGAGAGGAAGGGTGTGGTGGGGAAAGGGAGGGTGTGTGTGGTGGGGAAAGGAAGTGTGTGGTGGGGAAAGAAAGTGTGTGGTGGGGAAAGGAAGGGTGTGGTGGGGAAAGGAAGGGTGTGGTGGGGAAAGGAAGGGTGTGGTGGGGAAAGGAACAGTGTGGTGGGGAAAGGAACAGTGTGGTGGGGAAGGGAAGAGTGTGGTGGGGAGAGGAAGAGTGTGGTGGGGAAAGGAAGGGTGTAGTGGGGAGAGGAAGAGTGTGGTGGGGAGAGGAAGAGTGTGGTGGGGAGAGGAAGGGTGTGGTGGGGAAAGGAAGGGTGTGGTGGGGAAAGGAAGGGTGTGGTGGGGAAAGGAAGGGTGTGTGTGGTGGGGAAAGGAAGAGTGTGGTGGGGATAGGAAGGGTGTGTGTGGTGGGGAAAGGAAGGGTGGTGGGGAAAGGAAGGGTGTGGTGGGGAATGGAAGGGTGTGGTGGGGAATGGAAGGGTGTGGTGGGGAAGAGGAAGGGTGTGGTGGGGAAAGGAAGGGTGTGGTGGGGAAAGAAAGGGTGTGGTGGGGATAGGAAGGGTGTGTGTGGTGGTGAAACGAAGGGTGTGGTAGGGAAAGAAAGGGTGTGGTGGGGAAAGGAAGGGTGTGGTGGGGATAGGAAGGGAAGGGTGTGGTGGGGAAAGAGTGTGGGGGGGAAGGAAAGAGTGTGGTGGGGAGAGGAAGGGTGTGGTGGGGAAAGGAAGGGTGTGGTGGGGAAAGAAGAGTGTGTGTGTGTGTGTGTGTGTGTGTGTGTGTGTGTGTGTGTGTGTGTGTGTGATAAGGGGAGGGTGTGGTGGGAGGAAGGGCGTGGTGGGAAAAGGAAGGGAGAGATACTATAGGGTGTGTGTGGAAAAGGATGAGAGAGAGAGAGAGAGAGAGAGAAAGAGAGGGAGGGGGTATGAGAGAGAGAGATGGTAGGACTTAGTAAGAGAGAACAAGTAAATGGTTATGACAAAGGAGATAAGAAGGGTGCGAGAGAACGAGGAGGAGAGTGAGTGCGTGTGACTGAATGAATTGTGTGTGCGTAAAAAAGAGAGAGAGAGCGAGCGAGCGAAAGAATGAATGAGGAAGGTTTGTCTGGAAGCTAACACACACACAGAGAGAGAGAGAGAGAGAGAGAGAGAGAGAGAGAGAGAGAGAGAGAGAGAGAGAGAGCGTGGGAGGTGAGTGTGAGAGAAGGTATTGATCGGCTTATGGTATGTACCGAGAGAAGGGAATTTGGGACTAGGAGACAGTGGGTGGAAGGTGTAGGTGGTGGTGTCAGTGGGTATCACGTGACAGGGTAGAAATGAGAGAGAGAGAGAGAGAGAGAGAGAGAGAGAGAGAGAGAGAGAGAGAGAGAGAGAGAGAGAGAGAGAGAGAGAGAGAGAGAGAGAGAGAGAGAGAGAGAGAGAGAGAGAGAGAGAGATAATATGGGTAGAGATATATAAAGACATACATATACATATATATATATATATATATATATATATATATATATATATATATATATATATATATATATATATATATATATATATATATATATATATATATATATAAGAGAGAGAGAGAGAGAGAGAGAGAGAGAGAGAGAGAGAGAGAGAGAGAGAAAATGCTTGTTATGCTTATGGGTGCAAATTCGGCAAGAAGGATTACGTAGTTGTAAAGAGTGGGTGTGGGTGTAGGAGTGTGTGTGTGGGCGTGGGTGTAGGAGTGTGTGTGGGCGTGGGTGTGGTCGTGGGCGTGGGCGTGGGTGTGGGATGTGGGTGTGGGATGTGGGTGTGGGTGCGTGCGCGTGGCTGTGTGGGTGGAGAGCGTGTGAAGAATGTTTTATGAATGAGAGAGAGAGAGAGAGAGAGAGAGAGAGAGAGAGAGAGAGAGAATGTGGGTGGGGTTGGAAGCCAGTTTGAGAGAGAGAGAGAGAGAGAGAGAGAGAGAGAGGAGTGAATAAGGTATATGAGGGCATTATTTTAGATCTTACACAGTACAGGAAAATGCTCTCTATACACTCTCTCTCTCTCTCTCTCTCTCTCTCTCTCTCTCTCTCTCTCTCTCTCTTAGTCCCAACTTATTTTTAACGTAATTTTACCTGACACGACCTAGTTTAAAACATGTTTAACCTGACTTAACCTGACCAAAGTTTACCTGAACATCTTCCTTACCTACCAAGTCTAATATAATCCAATTTCATCTTAACAACACTTAATCAATCTAAAGTAACCTGACCAAACCTAGTTCAACCTTACCTAACCTAGCCTAATGCAGCCTATCCTAGCCAAATATGACGCTATGACCTTATATAACAACTCCTAACATGATTTAATCTTTCTTGAACAGACCTAAGTTAAGAAAACGTGCAATGACCGACCCTGGCCTAATTTGACCTTACCTGACCCCGGAACAGGACCTAATCTCTCCAGAATTAAACTTAAGCATTCATAATTAACTAAACCAAATTTACTTTAACCAACCCTAAGCCTCTAATGTAACCCGACCTAACTTAATTAAGGGGAGATTCTCTTGTTGGTAAATTGGAAGACATACTGATTTCTCCTAACTATGCCAGAAAACAGACGCCCTCAATGGTACTAAACCGGGATCTGTTTCGTGGCACAGTTTGGAGGAATCAGAACTGTTCTTTATCTATACTTAATCTCTCCTAGAAATCAAAACACCTTTGGTAGTCTCTCAAAACAAGTAATGTTCTTGTGTAGTCTTCCCTATAAATCATAACATCCTTGGTAGTCACTCTTAAAAACTGAAACATCCATGTGTAGACTGTCTCCAAACAAAACACATTTGTGTAGTCTCTGCTAGAAAACAGAACGTCTTGGATAATACCCCCTAGAAAAAAAAAAATCATATGTAATCCCCCTAGGAAACAAAACATCTTTATGTAATCCCCCTAAGAAACAAAACATCCTTTTTATCTCTTAGAAAACAAAATTTTTACGTACTCTCCTAGAACACAAAACATTCATAAAAATCTCTACATCATAAAAAAGAAAATCTTTTCGTAATCTCTCCATCATAAAAATGATCTCCCCTAGAAAATACAACATCCTTAATAATTTTTCATATAAAGCAATACATCGTTGGTCGCGGGTTAATTTAGAACAGGAGTATTCAACTGGCTGCACGAAAACCGAATTCGTCCCTTGCATCCATTTTCAGTGACCCGGGAATTCAAGGTAATAGGAAAGTGCGTCGTTATTCACGTATAAATGCAATAAGTCTGTGCAAAGCTATCACATAAATGCATATAAAGAGAACCTAAGCTCCTTACGATTGCGTATTATGCTTATGTGTGCAGTGTTTGCGAAGATATATATATAATCGGTCTTCGAAGATGTATGGCCCCGTAGCCAGTTTCAGATCAAAATCCTGGCTCACATTCTACAGTAAATGGATAGCCCTGATTCTGAGGAAGATCAAATTTTTCGGGTGACTAGAAAGCTAATTTTTTTTTTAGAAGATCGTACGAGTCTTTGCTTTCAGTACAACCCTACGTCGTCTGTTTTGTGTCACAGTTTGGTTGAATCAGTATGTAATTCGACGACAAATATACATAGATTAGATAGACAGATAAACTGAGATGGAGGGACGGAGATAAAAAAAATGCACTACATGTAAGTAATGCATCCAGTATGTATATTTGCATGATAAGGAATGTGTATGTGTATATTTTCATATCCGCGCGCGTGTGTGTGTGTGTGTGTGTGTGTGTGTGTGTGTGTGTGTGTGTGTGTGTGTGTGTGTGTGTGTGTGTGTGTGTGCACGTACTATAGTTAATAACATTTAGCCTGCTTGTTACTGGTATCAGGGAAGGGGGACTGGTCTGACCCGACCCTCTGCACTTGACATGCTGTTGACACCCTGCATGGACCAGAGGTGTTGCAAGCCCCACGACATGCAACATTTCACACACACACCCCAGCAACATCACGCCCATCATGCATTGTGTCTCGAGGGACAACACACACACACACACACACACACACACACACACACCAGTGTCTCAGGGTACAACATATCACACACAGACACACACACAGGGCATGTATAGTCTCTTGGGGTACAAGGGTACAATCACTCGTGTGTAAAAGTTACTTGCATCTATCGACCTACTATTATAATATACTGTATCCCAAGTGACCTTTTAAATTGTCTGCATGTTGAGTAAAATAACTCTCTCTGTCTCTCTGTCTCTGTCTATGTCTCTGTCTCTCTGTCTCTCTCTCTCTCTCTCTCTCTCTTTCTTTTTCTTTTTCAGGGTACGGTCGGTATAACATTTTCTTGCAGCCAATGACCCTCTAAATTCATCTCGTGGACGGCGTAGGGTTTTTCTTGTCACCTTTTAAATCATCCGGCTTTATAGTAGGTTTCTTTTCGTCTCGATTCATTTTTTCGTACTCAATTTAGTAAGTGTAGCCAGTGTTTGGGGAGTAAGATATATTTTTATGTTAACTAAGAACATCAAGTGTACCTGCCTCACACTGATATAATTATGTTACATTCCTGGCCCCAAGCGTATCATTACACCGAGAATGAATATGGATAGTACTTGCAATGTTGTTGTATTATTTACTATATATTAAAAACCTGGTCTTCACTGTCTTACGGTTATCATTGTGGCAAGTGGTTTGGTGTACCTTATCTGGTAGCCCAATCAAGTATATTCCAATACGTTAATAATTACATACGACTTTTTTTCCCCATCGATAAAGTTGCGTATTGGTTTATGATATATCAGCACATATGAAAATGCTTATCAATTCGGTCCATAACGTTGTGGTATTAGCTTGTTTTTTTCCTACGCTTTGTGGTTGGACGCGAAGTTCAAAGATTTTATCCCGATATATTAAACGCCAGTGAGGCTCTGTCGGTTCATTACTCACTTATCGATTTATGAGACGAACACAACAGAACATCATACATGTTAGTAACTGTACACCATACATTTTAACCTAAGAGTACATTATACAGGTCACTATGCAACTCACCATACATTATTCGTCGAAAAGCCAAAGGACATAAAGAAACATTTGTATAAATTAACTGATACCCGTCCATGTGTACAAACCCAATAATACTACCTTAGTTGTTCAGGATATTACAACTGTAAGTTGGTGATGATTTTCACTTACCTTACCTGGAAGAAAAGAAAAATATATACATTAGTATCAATCAAAATAAAATAAATAAAACATAGAATGGAGGGTTACAGGACATAGACCACACCATCAGGATCAAGGCAGCTGTCATACAGTCAGTCCACCACAATATCAAACTTTTCTACAAGGGGAGGGGAAACAGCCAGGAACTTCCAACTTATGCTGGCTATAAGGGCAGGTTGGTGGGAGAGGTTACGTTGGGTGTGTGAGGAGACATTTGGAAAGAGTCGAGTGGTTGTCTATGCATGAGGAATGTCTGAACTGTCTTGGGTATACAGAGGTTCCTGAATACAGAGTGACGAATGTTTGTATTGGCAATAGCTATGATTATTCAGGTGTGAAAAGGGTCTGAAGCTTTTTTGGCTATGTATTGTAGAAGAGCATATCAATAAAATTAAGGATGTTTGTGTACTATATCATGTGTCATAAATGTCTGTACGTCGTCAAGTATACTTTGATAAAACGTGAAAATCATATAAAGGACAAATTCCTACTCCCATTATTCTGTTTCATGGTCTGACTGAATTCCATCCGTGACCTGTGAAGTGGAGGTGTCTGTCACTCCGTAGCCGAGCATGCTTCCTACAGCATGGGTCACAGGGGAGCCACACTACGTACCAGTTCACTCGCTCACTGACTCACACATACTCTTTGTCAATAGCAATTTCATTTCAGTGTTTCTTCACGCCACACATCGCGCAGAATAATTGCCTAGTTTATTGGCAGACGGATCTCTGTGTGTTGCCATGGGAAAAAAAAAGTAGAAATAGGTTTACTACCAGCAATGATAGTTATGGATACTATCTATTACTGAGCTTCTTAATAAAAAACTAGTTACATGTTTAATTAATAAATAAGTAAATACAAATGGTCATACGATAGCACGCATTATCCATACAACGTATAACCTGTAAATGTTGTTACCGAGGAAATTATTTTATTTAATATCAACCTGAGTAAAATATGGAGACCAAATTTCTTCCTGTTACTGAATATGTAGGTTTCAATAAAAGGCATGAAATGTAGGTTTCAATAAAAGTGTTCAAGTAATCGGTTTTCCCTTTTGCAATCAAAGTTTTTTCGTAGCCCGCTTTATAGAATAAGGCTTAGGTGTAAACTTAAGTTCTCAACTTTAAAATCGAAAAATCGAGTCTGAGCTCTTTCTCCACTCAGAGACCAATGAACTCTGCGTACTCTCCTTCCTGTAACATGATGCTGTACTATCAAAGACAACACTCGTGTCGCTGTCATGTCCAATGATTTATTATAACTTGTGAAACATAATGAAAGCCCAACCATAGTAACGTTTTGGCCCAGTATGTTTAGTCCTCTACCATATATTTTCACCAGATTTCACGACACGACTTTTGTCTTTGATACGACACACAAAAAATAAAACTATCGGTGCAATTCTAGTATAAAACATTCTAACACTTCAAAACAATGGTTACTTCTGAAATATAGCTTGCTTATTCCCGAGGCATCATGAGCTCTACCGATCATTTGCAGAACTGTCAGACCCCTCCTGCTCAATAGATATTTTTTATCGTGTGTACACTCGCAATCCAAAATATGTATCCAGGCTTGCTTCGAATAGCCTGATCGAGTATTAAGCGAGCTCAAGCAAATATGAAACAGGATAAGCGTTGTAATTGGTTCACTAGTGTGTCAAATGATTCGAAACTTCAACAAGACCTGGATACATATTTTGGATTGCGAGTGTACGTCCTGGCTCAGTAAATTTAGTTACACCAATTCCAAACTGTGTATCTGGACGTTAAAAAGTTCGTCCCTTTGACAAGATAAATCATATAGTGATGGAAACTAATGCGAACTGTGAGCCGTTATTCAACCCAAATACAAAAGTGAATCATTCTTAAAAACACCAAAAACATTATTGTTGTTGTTGTTGTTGGAGGTAAGAATTCTCGTCATCCAGCGGGTAAAATCTATATCAATTAACTCAGAGATATAGGGTAAATCCCCTCTTCCTCCCTTTCCCCCCTTTTCTCCTTCTATCCTCCTTTTCTTTTCCCACCTTTTCTCCTTCTCCCGCTCTCTATCTATATCTATCTTTTTATCCATATTTTTATCTATCAATCTATCTATCTAGTTTTCTATCTATCAATCTATCTCCATCTACATCAATCTATCTTTCCATTCATCTTTCTATCTATCAATCTATCTCAATATCTATTTATCTTTATATCCATTTTTCTATCTATCAATCTATCTAAATCTATCTAAATCTATCTATCATTCTATCCATCTATCTATCTATCAATCTATCCCTATCTACATCTATCTATATCTATCCATCTATATTTTCTATGGATAATTATTTCGCTTTTTGTTGGCTATGTTGTACCTACTTAGTATTCCATTTTATAGATTCCTTACATTACGCCAGGTCTTCCTCTCTATCTTTTTCGAGTAAATCTTTAGATAATGATGACGATGCTTAGACATACAGTAAATTAAATAAAATGTAACCGAGAATACCACTATCGTCCCAGGCGTAAAGTGTTAAGGGACCCTGTAATGTAGTCAGCAAATTGAAACTAAATGAGCCCTTCATATATTGCCACAAAACACCACCTATATGGAAGGAGTTTGTTTCGTGGTATAGTCAGGAGGAATAAGAAGCCTCCAATTCTCATACATGATCACAGAGTCCTTAAGGGGCAAACCTCTTTTTGGTAAATTAGGTGGCTACTGACTCCTCCAAACTAGGTCCCCAAACACATCATTTATTAGTAATAATGTAGTTGTGTACACAATTTCCTGGCATTGTTTGGAGGAATCGGTTGCCTTCCAAAACGTGGTTCTCCCCAAAACTACCGTACACTCCAGAGGGATGTGTGTGGTGGAGCTTCGAGGTGTGTCCTTCACTGAGCTGATCTCAATTTCAGATAGAAGGAACAATACCTCTCTTCCGCAACGGACTTGAAGAAGAAAAAATAACATATATCCAAAGGTTAGAAGGTACAGGAAAAATATAAATTCGCCGAAAATGTCCTTCCATCGTTATAATGTTACTAATCAAGGATAAACATGCAATATTAAGCTATGATGTATATATGTATGTGAAGTAGACGTGGCCTGTGTGTACATTGTCTACTTTCTTTTCTACTTTATATATATATTAAACAGCAACATTTGACGAAGTTCACATTATTTGTGTGTGTGTGTCTGAGCACCACTAGGCGAGTGTTTTTGTCGAAGAGAAGAAAATAACTTGGATAAGTAGATAACACAATTTACATTTCAACAAAGGAAGGTTCAAATGATGCTTCCGTACTCAGGACATAGTAACTGCATCATTCGTCTTAATGAGTACACATCATTAACAATTTTGGTGCGTGTCGTAAACATTAATATTTTCCGTAATTAATTCTGGGTCTTTCGTAACTGGGATGAAAAATTTGGTGCAGCTGATTCCTCAAAACTATTCCAAGCAACAGACCACCATTATTTTCGTTCATTTGGTCCTGTTTCCCGACATATTCTGGAGGAGTCAAGCCGCTCCATTGTACCCAAAAGTCTCCTACTGAGTATGCATAATTCAGGATAAACATGTATTGTTTTCTCTGCAGCGGCGTGACAACATAGTAATTTTGTCCCTCCTTAAATAACCAATGCAGTATAAAAAATAAATCCAGTATAAAATAAAAACAAAACAAAAAAATAAGAAAAGAAAAAAAAAGAAAAAAAAAGAAAAAGAAAAATAATAAAAATAATAAAAAATATAATAATAATAAAAATAAAAATAAAAATAAAAATAATAATAATAATAATAATAAAAAATGAAAAAGTGAAAAAATAAAGAAAAATGAAAAATGAAAATATAATAATAATAATAATAATAATAATAATAATAATAATAATAGTAATAACAATAATAATAATAATAATATATCAAAATCTGTCAGTCACTACAGGTGCATGCTCACCCATTAATATTGCACCGATATAAGAGATGGTGTTGACGGTAACCAAGGCAACACCCTCGGATTGTTTACACTTTACCCAACGTGAGGCCAGGCGGGTCAAAGTTGAACAGCAGCGGTCGTGTCATTGGAGGCAGTGGTAAATTTTCATAGTAGTTTTTGTGTTGTGTGTGTTTGTGTGTGTGTCAATAAAGCATCTATCTATCTATCTATCTGTGTGTGTGTGTGTGTGTGTGTGTGTGTGTGTCAATAAAGCATCTATCCATCTCTCTAACTGTGTGTGTGTGTGTGTGTGTGTGTGTCAATAAAGCATCTATCTATCTATCTATCTATCTATCTATTTATATGTGTGTGTGTGTGTGTGTGTGTGTGTGTGTGTGTGTGTGTGTGTGTGTGTGTGTGGCGTGGACGGGTTGAAAGTTTGTTTGTTTGTTTGTGGGAAATGGTGCGGAGTGATGACTGGAAAAGGCGTGGTTTGTGTTTGTGTGTGTGTGTGTGTGTGTGTGTGTGTGTGTGTGTGTGTGTGTGTGTTGGGGGCTGGAGGCATATAGTGTATACGGGTTTGAAGTTGGAGGCGTGGGGTGAGTGTGAGGGCGTGGGGTGAGTGTGAGGGCGTGGGGTGAGTGTGAGGGCGTGGTGTGTGTGTGTGTGTGCGGGCCTGGGGTGTGGGTTCAGGCGTGAAGTGGGCGCGGGCACGGGGTGGGGGGGAGGGGGGGTTGCGGCCGTTAGCGGGTGCAGGCGTGGGGTGTGTGGGGGCGTGGGGTATGTGTGTGTGGGGGCGTGGGGTATGTGTGTGTGGGGGCGTGGGGTATGTGTGTGTGCGGGCGTGGGGTATGTGTGTGTGCGGGCGTGGGGTATGTGTGTGTGGGGGCGTGGGGTGTGTGTGTGTGGGGGCGTGGGGTGTGTGTGTGTGCGGGCGTGGAGTGTGTGTGTGAGCGGGCGTGGAGTGTGTGTGTGTGCGGGCGTGGAGTGTGTGTGTGTGTGCGGGCGTGGGGTGTGTGGTATGTGTGTGTGCGGGCGTGGGGTGTGTGTGTGTGCGGGCGTGGGGTGTGTGTGTGTGCGGGCGTGGGGTATGTGTGTGTGCGGGCGTGGGGTGTGTGTGTGTGCGGGCGTGGGGTGTGTGTGTGTGTGGGCGTGGGGTGTGTGTGTGTGTGCGGGCGTGGGGTGTGTGTGTGCGGGCGTGGATTATTTCATTTACGCTTCTAAAACTGATCCGAACACAAATGTTACAACAAGGACTAATAGCCTACCGTGGTTTTTTAAGGGACCAAGTGATGTAGTCAGAAAATTTGAAGTAAACGAGTCCTTCAAATAATTGCCACGAAACGCCTCCTTTTTGGAAGAAGCTTGTTTCATGATCTAGTCAGGAGGAATCAGAAGAGTCCATTTCTCATACACAATCACATAATCCTTCCTTAATTAATGGATCTGACATAAAATTTAATCGGTTCGAAATCTTATGAGTGATAAAAAAAGACCTACAGTATTGTCATCACTTAACTTTCCTACCGAGTGCAGCTGTTGGTTATAATGAGGCCTTCGTTTGAGAGCAAAATGGAGGGCTAATGATTCCTCCAAACTATGCTAACAAAACAGGTCACCTTCTCGTACACTGCTGTAATAGTTAGTTTGTTTCCTGACATCGTTTGGAGGAATCAGCTGCCTTCCTACTTGAACAGAACAATAGCAGCCTTTCTACATTAAAAAAAAAAAAAAAAAAAAAAAAAAAAAAAAAAACATTAGACCCCGTGATTAATTAATATGCTCTGAGCGTCGCATTAATATAAACCTGTTATAAACTTTGTAGTGATGAAAGTTGAGTGTTGTTAATGTACAGTACAAACATACAAATCCCTTCATTAATTCATAAACCAACAAGATCATTAAATCAGACAACCGCAAAGGCTTTTATTAATGTGTGGGAGGAATGTGATTAAAAAAGTATCGTTCCCTCTCCACTTTTCATTAAGAGTTTTTTCTTCATTAACAAGGTAATTAACTAAGGCTTTTATAGGGAGTTTTCGTCGTTTGGAGCGACACGTAACTTAGTGATGATAACGAGGGTGTGGGGAATGAAGAGAGAAGGGAAGAGAGGGGAAGAGAGAGTGGGGGTAAGGGGAAAAGAAAGGGTGAAAGTGAGGGGAATATAGAATGGGTGTAAGAGGAAAAGAAAAGGTGAGAGTGAGGGGAAGAGAATGGGTGAGAGTGAGGGGAAAAGAAAGGGTGAAAGTGAGGGGAAGAGAATGGGTGAGAGTGAGGGGAAGAGAATGGGTGAGAGTGAGGGGAAGAGAATGGGTGAGAGTGAGGGGAAAAGAATGGGTGAAAGTGAGGGGAAAAGAAAGGGTGAGAGTGAGGGGAAGAGAATGGGTGAGAGTGAAGGGAAGAGAATGGGTGAGAGTGAAGGGAAGAGAATGGGTGAGAGTGAGGGGAAGAGAAAGGGTGAGTGAGGGGAAGAGAAAGGGTGAGAGTGAGGGGAAGAGAATGGGTGAGAGAGAGGAATAAGGCTGGGTGTGAGAGAGGAATAAGGCTGGGTGTGAGAGAGGAATAAGGCTGGGTGTGAGAGAGGAATAAGGCTGGGTGTGAGAGAGGAATAAGGCTGGGTGAGAGAGGGAGAGAAAGAAAGAAACTATGATGGAAGCGAGTTGTGGCCTCACCCTCCTCTTCACTCATTCGCTAAGCCTAAGAACACACGCATTCACTCACACACACACACACACACACTCAGTATAACGAATAGTGTATACACAATATGATTTCTCTTTCGATGGGGTACAGTCATGGTCAAAAGTCCTTCAACGTGTGAATGAAAGTGAGCCGTGAGAGTCAATCTTATGAACCAATATTACAGAGACCAACATATAGAGTTTCGCACCATTTTCGAGGCCATTTCATTCGAAGGTGTTGCAGGACTATTAACCGTGACTGTACAAGGCAGTCACTTATTGTCTGGACTCTGTTAGCATCTTTCTGGGAATAGTATACATTTGGCACAGTCACGAGCACTAATAAGTATCCAGGTGTGCTTCGAATACCTAGAGACAGTAAATAAATGCACAATAGGATTACCATTGGACTGTTCAAAGCCTCAACTAAAGCTGTATACTTATTAGTGCTCGTGACTGTACATTAGAGCGGCTTGATTCCTCCAAAGCATGACAGTTAACAGACAACAGATTAACGAAAATACTGGTAGATTGTTGCTTGGAATACTTCAGAGGAATCAGTTGCACCAGATTTACATGGCAACACTGTTCTACCTTTTTAATAATGAAATGATGAAAGGATATTTTGGCTGAAGTTTTGATTTAGACTCTAAAAGTATACTAGTTAATGAATTGTAAACTATTGATTCATCCAAAATGTGCTACAAAATAACACTTGTATTGAGTCTTATTAACATTGTGACATTGCAATACACTTAATGTAAGATTGTACTTTTGTCTCAATGGTGGCTACTGATTCATCCAAACTACCATAAAAAAACAGATCATATCCACCATGAATTAAAGATAGCCTGTTTCCTGGATCAGTTTGGAGGAATTAGTTGCTCTGAGTTTACTAACATTTTGATTAACCGCTTTGAGGCAGAACCTGTTTTTGGTTAATTGGAAGATTTCAAAATATTTCAAAGTGTATCAGCAACATTGAGGTGATTTTTTTCCTGCAGCATATATTGGAGGAATCAATAGCCTCCTTCAAATTAAAGGAACCTGTGATCGTGTATGAAAATTGGAGGCTTCTGATTCCTCCTGACCATGCTACGAAACAAGTTCCTTCTGTATAGGTGTGTGTGTTTCGTGGCAACATATGAAGGACTCATTTATCTCTAATTTTCTGACTACATCACAGGGTGCCTTAAGCCCCTACCGATGTACCCGTCACGCCACACACCTTCTGTCGGCGACGCAAATAGTCATCAAATTACCAGAATGGAAAGCGAGACATGAGTTAAAAAGTAACACGTGTACAAGTGACCCGATATTGAAGGACGCATCGAATTTCATTTTACGTTAATTGGAGGGCTAAGGATTCCTCCAAACTATATCAGAAAACAAATTAATTTAGCATATGTGTAGGATCATATTGTATTTCATATTTTGGGTAAAGTGGAGGGATATATATATATATATATAGGGATATATATATATATATATATATATATATATATATATATATATATATATATATATATATATATATATATATATATATATATATATATATATATATATATATATATATATATATATATATATATATATATATATATATGCAATAATACCTAAACGTAACCCAAAAAATTCCTAGTGACGACACTGTTTTACTCTCTCTATTTTGTGACTTTTTTTTCATATATGTATTATTTACACTGTCTAGAAACTGTTTTATTCATATGAAATATAAATAAAAAATATTCTGGCAATCTCGCTCGCCTGTCAATACCAGTGTTAAAAATGCCTTGATTGTATAGTGATTTTTTATATGATACTTTTTTTGTGCATTAATATCTCTGTTGCATAATGATTCTGTGATATAAAAGGCTGGTTACCGATTGCCTCAAACAGTGACCGTAAAAATCATTAAATAAAAAAATATATACATAAATAAAGAAAGAAAGAGCCAATACCGAGCGTCTGATTCGTGGCAAAGTTTGTAAGGATCGCTACTCACAATAACCCCACTGATAATACTGAAGATAGGATTAAGGGACCCCGAGCTGTAGTTATAGAAAATTGGAGGTTAGTGAGTCCTTCAAATAATGCCACAAAACACTACCTACATTGAATGAGCCTGTTTCGTGGCACAGTCAGGAGGGATCAGAAGCCACCAATACATGATCACAGGGTCCTTAAGGAGATCATTATATTGCCAGAAGTAGAATGGAGGGGAAGGCTTTTGACTGCTCCAAATTATGCCAGGAAACGGACAACTACAGCACTATGGAATTGTTTTGTGACCATTTGTGGAGAATTCGGTCGTCTGCCCTTCCCATCAGTGTATAGGATCCCTTATTAATTAAAGGTTACGTATCGGATGTTTCAGAGACTTTTCCTTTGTTTTTTGTTTCATTGTTTTTTTCTTTTAGTGTCATTTTATTCTCTCGTTTTTTTTTGTTTTTTTTGCATCAACGTACATACATTCCATACCTCATTGATGTGTCTTTTTTTTTTTTTTTTTTATCGAACTCGACAACCGGTGGCAATGCTCGTGTCTCCTTTCTTTCTTTCTGATCCTGATTGCACTGCTGGTTGTCCTTCTCCACTGACGCCCTTTGATGTTGTCTGATTCAGCTTCCTTCATAAGACTCGTCCGTCACCTGGGATTACAAAGTCTGAATGATTGATTGATGCTCTTTGGGATAATCGCTGATCTAATAATTATAATATACCACGCGGTTTATGTAATTTATATTAAGGGGGAAGTTCTGTGTTGGTAAAAAGCAACTGAATCCTCCAAACTATTCCAAGCAACAGGACACCATTATTTTTGTTCTTCTGGTCCTGTTTCCTGGCATACTTTGGAGGAATCAAGGCACTCCAATGTACCAAAAAAGAATTACCACCTTAAGGACCCCCGTGATGTAGTCTGAATATTGGAGGTTAGGCTAGCGAGTCCTTCAAACATTGCCACGAAACACCACCTAAATGGAAGGAGATTGTTTAGTGGCATGGTTAGGAGGAATCAGAAGCCTACAATTTTCATACGAGATCATAGGGTCCTTATTAGGGTTTTATACTCTCAGTAGCCTACACCGGATGCTATCGAGTCCTCCAAACTGTGCGAAAAAATCAGAAAGACCAAAACAAGTTAATTAAATGCAGTAGTGTTTCTCGAAATAGTTTGGAATAGTCGGTTAATGTCTTGTTATTTAGCAACTTTCTATCATTCCCTTCATTTCATAACACAGCAGACCACGATTCACAATATTAAAATCATTGGAGTCAAAATATAAAATTCAACCATAAAAAAGATATATATAACAAGACACACATATAAAAATCAGGGCTTGAATAGATTGTCCCCCTCCCTCAGTCACCAGTAGGTCTGCCCAGTTCCAGTACCTACAATTTAAGTGCATTTCTATTTTCTAACCAGGCGAAAAATACACGGGTTAGCCCTTCCAGCTGATAATCCCTTAGTCAACTTTTCCATTGGAGTTCAGGGTTTGGATATAAAGTTGTTGGTGATTACTTAGCAGGCTGTGTTAAGGTGGTATTTCTTTTTTGGTACATTGGAGACCATTGACTCCTCCAAAGTGTACCAGGAAACAGGACCAGATGAACAAAAATAATGGTGTTCTGTTGCTTGGAATTGTTTGGAGGAATCAGTTGTTCCAGATTTACCAACACAAAACTTCCCCCTTAAGGGCCCTGTGATCGAATATGTCAAGTGAAGGCTTCTGATTCCTCCTATCTATGCCACGAAATACGTTCCTTCTACAATAATAATTTAGGTGATGATTCGTGGCAATATTTAAGAGACTCATTTGCCTACAATTTTTAGACTATATCACAGGGTCCCTTAAATATCAATCGTATTTAACTTTGATTTTCACTTATATTTCAGAGTGTGGATATTGTAGATAATTATTCAGTTGTGTAATTGCTTGGTTTAGTATTCGTCTTGGATACACCTAAATTTTTCAAGAGAGCAAATGAATGTGATTGAGAAGTCAGTATACACGTATATATATAAATTTACCAGGCTAAAATTGTCCCTTCCTTTCTCGTTTTCATTAGTTCCCATTCTCAGTTTTTTCCCGTTTACTCCAATTAATTTTCCTTGTCATTCTTCATTACGCACTCTTGACCCATTTTCCTTCATTTTCGCTGTTGTATCATTCACATAATTTTCGTTGTCATTTTTCATTACTTTTTTGTATTTTCTTCCTCATTCAGTTTTCTTTTGTATATATCCTACTTAAAGGTTCGTATGTTTTTTTTTTTTTGTCGTTATTCCCTCATATTTTCTTTCCTCATTCACTTTCTGTTTCAAATTTGCCTCTTTTCCTGTTAAGTTTTCATTGAATTTATCTATTCTTATATTCTTTCTTATTTATTTCCTTGTTTTAAATTTTTTTTAGTGCTATTTTCTTAACGTCTTTGTATTTTCTCATTTACGTGTCTTTATTATCTCTTTCTATTTCTCCTCCTACTTCATTTTGTTGTTGTTCCCTTTCTCCTAACTATGAGTAATCTCAACATTGTTATGTCTCATTTACTTTCTCATACTTTCTCCCTCTTCTCCTTCCAATATTTTAACTTTTCCTGTATCCCAATCTCACTTTCTTTCGATCTCATTCACTTTCATTTTCACTTTATCGTTATTCCTTTTTTTCATACAGTCCATTATTCCATTCCACCTCGCATTCCATTCCATTACCTCTTTCTTGTCACACGCACTTCGAGCCACTCCGTACTCCAAGTCGGTCCGGAATTGGGTTAGTAAGCTTCCAAGCACGCATGTATTTTTTGGGTCTGAGGCATCTGGATCGGGTTTGAGTGGGAAAACACCATTAGAGAAAGGGCCACTGATAAAGGCGAAGTTACATCTATTGCCAGTGCTGTTGTTATTGTTTCTTCAGCCACGAGGCTCACCTATGTGTAATAAATTTAGTTTAAATCCACAGATAACTATTTTGTGTTATTCTGCTAACATACAGACAGGCAAGCAGTCAAACATACAGACACACAGAACGAAACAATACATCCTGGCGGATGTAATAATGATAATAACAAAGAGTGAAAAATTGGTTGCACTGTCAGTACTCGTTCTTCCAGTCTTGGTCTGGTTCGTTTGCTGTCTTGTTAGCAGGATTATGCAAAAAATCTGCGCATGGATTTTCACGTAACTTTATCAATGGTTGAGCCTCGTGCTTGGCAAAGTAAGTAGATTTTCGAAGAGATCCGTGTCTGGGAATGGATCCAAGAGTTTTGTTATTGATGTTGAGAAATAATGGTGGCGTTGCCTGTACATATTCACAACTTTAATGAGACTATAATTATAATGAATCTGCTGCCGGAGAATTCACAACCTGTTCGGGATGATGCACAGCTTTGTACACACCTTTAGAATAACTATCGGCAGAACTACCTAGAAACGGCTGGAACATAAACGAAACTACAGATGGGATGTTACTATAGGGTTGGTATTTATGGCAAAGGAGTTGTACATTATTTTCATTTTGGCGTGATATTAAGTGTACTAATATACACACATTTTGCATTAATTAAACAGGTCGTGAAGTATGATATGTGACCGCATTTATACAGGTATTTTTCTGTGCAATGTCAAGCAATTGTTTGTTTTTGAAAATGTTACTGAAAACCCGACAATATTAATCAGAAACACAAAGGGATGGGTTGTCAAATCGGAATTTAACTAATGGTTGTATATTCTGGATGTCGATTTGTTTCCACTGCAGTATTAGTGTATCAAATATTATGCTGTATTGGTGTATCTAATAACATTCAGTTTTAGCAAATAATTTACAAATAGGACTATGGAGTTTTCCTTTTCGTATTTATAAAAAAAAGGTCTTGAATAATAACATAATTAGACAATATTCTATCCTTTTTAGGTTACAAAATAATATTAGTTTTAAAACCTATTTGCTACTCTGGTGTGGATCAGCTGATTTTATTTCGTAATAGAAATCTAGATAATATAATTTTATTGCTACCGGTACTTGACATATTTACTTAAACACGTAATTTGTCGTAAATGTTGCATAGCATACTTAGAGACATAAAGTGTGCGTGTGTGTGTTTTTCATTAAAGGATTTATTCGCTGATTACAGCTATATAGGGGATGTTGTACTCGTTGATGAATGTTGTGCTAAGTGAGAACAGAATTGCGACATTCACAGATAATTAACTTGACTATGAATGCAATAGTAACAAAACACATACTGCACATTGTTGCGATGAAATGCAGAGAGAATTGCAGCAACACGCTGACAAAATATATTAGGATACAATACCATGAACAATACCGTTGCAAGGCATAGATACACGAGATAGATATATTGGTGAAAGATACACACAATTAAATACACTCAATAATATACTTAATAAGTTATAGATACTTAGTAACTGATATAGTAAGACTGAGGTGTGTCTATGTCTCTCTATTATTAAGGACCCTGTGATCGTGTATGAAAATTGGAGGCTTCCGATTCCTCCTGAATATGCCACGAAACAAGCTCCTTCCATATAGTTGGTGTTTCGTGGCAATATTTGAAGGACTCATTTATCTCCAATTTTCTGACTACATCACGGGGTCCCTTAATATTATGATGTAATGTGTAAGGGATGTATGGCTCTGTACTTGTATTTACTATTACTTAATTTCATAGCTTTGAATTTGTTATATATGGAGACGGTGAGGAGGTGGAGGTCGGCGTGTGAAGGGGGGGGGGGGGAAGGGAATGGGGGGGGGGGAAGGGAATGGGGTGGGGGGAAGGGAATGGGGTGGGGTGAAGGGAAAGGGGGGGGTGAAGGGAAAGGGGGGGTGAAGGGAAAGGGGGGGGTGAAGGGAAAGGGGGGGTGAAGGGAAAGGGGGGGAAGGGAAAGGGGGGGAAGGGAAAGGGGGGGAAGGGAAAGGGAAAGGGGGGGAAAGGGAAAGGGGGGGGAAGGGAAAGGGAGGGGGGAAGGAAAGGGAGGGGGGAAGGAAAGGGAGGAGGGAAGGAACGGGAGGGGGGAAGGAACGGGAGGGGGGGAAAGGGAAGGAACGGGAGGGGGGAAAGGGAAGGAGAGGAGGGGGGGCGAAGGGAAAGGGTGGGGCGAAGGAAAGGGAGGGGGAAAGGAAAGGGAGGGGGAAAGGAAAGGGAGGGGGGAAGGAAAGGGAGGGGGGAAGGAAAGGGAGGGGGGGAAGGAAAGGGAGGGGGGGAAGGAAAGGGAGGGGGGAAGGAAAGGGAGGGGGGAAGGAAAGGGAGGGGGAAGGAAAGGGAGGGGGGAAGGAAAGGGAGGGGGGAAGGAAAGGGAGGGGGGAAGGAAAGGGAGGGGGGAAGGAAAGGGAGGGGGCAAGGAAAGGGAGGGGGGAAGGAAAGGGAGGGGGGAAGGAAAGGGAGGGGGGGAAGGATATGGAAAGGGAGGGGGGAAGGGTATGGAAGGGGAGGGGGGAAGGGAAGGAAAGGGAGGGGGGAAGGGAAGGAAAGGGAGGGGGGAAGGGAAGGAAAGGGAGGGGGAAGGGAAGGAAAGGGAGGGGGGAAGGAAAGGGAGGAAAAGGGAAGGGGAGGGAGGGAAAGGAAAGGGGAGGGGGGGAAGGGAAGGAGAGGGGGGGAAGGGAAGGAGAGGGGGGGAAAGGGAAGGAGAGGGGGGGAAAGGGAAGGAGAGGGAGGGAAAGGAAAGGGGAGGGGGGGAAAGGGAAGGAGAGGGGGGGAAAGGGAAGGAGAGGGGGGGAAAGGGAAGGAGAGGGGGTGGAAAGGGAAGGAGAGGGGGGAGGGAAAGGGAAGGAGAGGGGGAGGAAGGGAAGGAGAGGGGGGAGGGAAAGGGAAAGGGTGAAGACAGCGGGGGTCAGTGAGTCGGGATGAGTGGTACGTAAGCCTCTCACAAGGAGATTTTGCCTGTGACGTAGAGAGAGAGAGAGAGAGAGAGAGAGAGAGAGAGAGAGAGCAGTGAACGTGATAAGGGTTTGGTGGCAAGATGTGTAGGAAGGCACAAGGTTGATTTAGCACGCTCTCTTCTTCACTTCCTAGAGGCGGTGGTGTTTCTATATGGGGCTTTGAGTGAAGAAGACCAAACTGGGTGAGGGGAAGGGTTAGTCAGGTTAAGAGAACTGTGTATGCGTTTGGTGCATTGGATTGCCTTGATTCCTCCAAAGTATGCCAGGAAACCATACCAGATTAACAGACATAATGGTGGCTGTTGCTTGGAATAGTTTGGAGAAATCACTTGTTCCTGATATACCAACACTTTAATGAGTATAAATGTTGAATATATATCTCTAAGCTATTGTTCAAGGTCCCTCAGACTTGACTATCGTATAAGCTTGTTGAGTCTGTATGTTGTTGTTGTTGACTTGTGGTGTTGGCCACGTGTATCTTCTATTTCTTGAGCTTTAGATTCGATTTTTTATGTTGCTATGCATTTGTACCCTCATGTTGTTGATGGTTAATTGTTGGTGGAACAGAACTGAAGCTGATGGTCCAGTGTGAAAGGTAAATCATTTATGGTAGAATAAACTTGCTTCTGATGGTTAGATGATCAGTACACTACTTTCTTGGAACACACACACACACACACACACACACACACACACACACACACACACACACACACACACACACACACACACACACACACACACACACACACACACACACACACACACACACACACACACACACACACACACACACACACACACACACACACACACACACACACACACACACACACACACACACACACACACACACACACACACACACACACACACACACACAGTTATTAACAAGTGGCTACTTCCTGTTTTTAAATATTGCAAATTAAACGAAGAGGTAAATATATATCCACGAATTTTTTAATAGCCCTTCACGAGGTATTGGCAAACTGACCGAAGAAAATTTTAAATGACAGATTTCACAAAATTACCGAAATATTTTTAAATAACTACGGGATATTCAGCCATGGAGGAGGCTTGCGGTCTCCGAACGCACTTGTATGAGTTATTGATGTATTTTCTTTTTACACAAACTTGATAAGGGTTTAGGTACACCGGAATGACGCCAATCCCGTAAAATCCCCTAACGTGGCTCTCCTACTCAAAGGAAGGAAGGAGGGAAGGAAAGTAGGAGGGAGGGAAGAAAGGTAGGAAGGAAGGAAGAAAGGTAGGAAGGAAGGAAGGAGGGAAGGAAGGAAGGATACACCGTTCTGGGATATGAGTAACCATCAGCTACTGGCGGTGGGCTGAAGGCTACCGAGTCCTCCAACTTAAGCCGAGACACAGGATACCGGTATCTCTATAGAAGTGGTCCGTGTTGTGGCACAGTTGGGAGGAATCAAGGTTCACCAATTTCGCCACTTAATGGATATCTGGGCCAATCCTGAATATTCTAGCATCAGATGAGATTGCTTCGGGGACCCAGCCTTGTTATTCTAGTTCATCCATTGTCTCTCCTTTATTATCATACACATGGAAGCCTTCTTATACAAATGCCATCTAGGTCAAGCGTGCACTTACAGAAAACAGATTGTGGACGTTTATTAGATTTGTCCTAGTCCTTCCCTTCCTCCCTTATTCCCGTCCCTTCAACCTCCTCAACCTCAACAGCCACAAGTTCCTCAACCTCAACCTTCACAGTCACAATTTCCTCAACCTCAACCTTCACAGTCACAATTTCCACATCATCAATATCCACACCCATAACACCCATAATTTCAAGAACACAAAACTCGTCCATAAAAAGAAATTATTTTGCTCCTCATATCTTTTACAACTATCCACAACCAACCCTCTCTACCCCCTCTTCCAACTCAGCACAATACAACATCCTTCCCATGCATACAACACCAGCCATTTCGTCCCACTTCCCTTCCCCACAACCTCCTTCCTCCACTATAACAAGCTGCCTGTAATCCTCTTCTATCATCCCTTCACAAACCATCCACAACCCTCCTCACTTTCCACAAGCATCAAAATACACACACACACACACACACACACACACACACACACACACACACACACACACACACCACCCCCTTGTGTCTATTCTATTTCTGTACTGTACACCAACTTTTTCCCTTCCAAGTCAACGCAAAATCACATACACGTCAAACAACCACCAACACCACCACCAAGTCTCTATTCTACCTGCATTTTTGTTTTTTTTATTGTATTGTCCAAAACCAATTTATCGCCCATCAACAAAAGATGCGCTGGACCATATTTTTGCTTTTGTTTATTTTTTTCATTTACTTTTTTTCTCTATTTGTGTTGTGTCGTTGTGGGACTTTATGACAAGAGGGGACAACCGACGACTCTTACTCTCTCTGTGTCTGTGTGTCTGTGTCTGTGTCTGTGTCTGTGTCTGTGTCTGTGTCTGTGTCTGTGTCTGTGTCTGTGTCTGTGTCTGTGTCTGTGTCTGTGTCTGTGTCTGTGTCTGTGTCTGTGTCTGTGTCTGTGTCTGTGTCTGTGTCTGTGTCTGTGTCTGTGTCTGTGTCTGTGTGTGTGTCTGTGTCTGTGTGTGTGTGTGTGTGTGTGTGTGTGTGTGTGTGTGTGTGTGTGTGTGTGTGTGTGTGTGTGTGTGTGTGTGTGTGTGTGTGTGTGTGTGTGTGTGTGTGTGTGTGTGTGTGTGTGTGTGTGTGTGTGTGTGTGTGTGTGTGTGTGTGTGTGTGTGTGTGTGTGTGTGTGTGTGTGTGTGTGTGTGTGTGTGTGTGTGTGTGTGTGTGTGTGTGTGTGTGTGTGTGTGTGTGTGTGTGTGTGTGTGTGTGTGTGTGTGTGTGTGTGTGTGTGTGTGTGTGTGTGTGTGTGTGTGTGTGTGTGTGTGTGTGTGTGTGTGTGTGTGTGTGTGTGTGTGTGTGTGTGTGTGTGTGTGTGTGTGTGTGTGTGTGTGTGTGTGTGTGTGTGTGTGTGTGTGTGTGTGTGTGTGTGTGTGTGTGTGTGTGTGTGTGTGTGTGTGTGTGTGTGTGTGTGTGTGTGTGTGTGTGTGTGTGTGTGTGTGTGTGTGTGTGTGTGTGTGTGTGTGTGTGTGTGTGTGTGTGTGTGTGTGTGTGTGTGTGTGTGTGTGTGTGTGTGTGTGTGTGTGTGTGTGTGTGTGTGTGTGTGTGTGTGTGTGTGTGTGTGTGTGTGTGTGTGTGTGTGTGTGTGTGTGTGTGTGTGTGTGTGTGTGTGTGTGTGTGTGTGTGTGTGTGTGTGTGTGTGTGTGTGTGTGTGTGTGTGTGTGTGTGTGTGTGTGTGTGTGTGTGTGTGTGTGTGTGTGTGTGTGTGTGTGTGTGTGTGTGTGTGTGTGTGTGTGTGTGTGTGTGTGTGTGTGTGTGTGTGTGTGTGTGTGTGTGTGTGTGTGTGTGTGTGTGTGTGTGTGTGTGTGTGTGTGTGTGTGTGTGTGTGTGTGTGTGTGTGTGTGTGTGTGTGTGTGTGTGTGTGTGTGTGTGTGTGTGTGTGTGTGTGTGTGTGTGTGTGTGTGTGTGTGTGTGTGTGTGTGTGTGTGTGTGTGTGTGTGTGTGTGTGTGTGTGTGTGTGTGTTTGCAAAAGTTCACCGATTCCCCTCTGAGTACTATATATGACCTTCCACACACGTTTCGTTTACATTCCAGTGTTTATGAGTTGCAGAGAAGTGTACCTATATAGTTGTTGTGTCCATTTTCTGTGCCTTAGCTTGTATTATGCATTTACCGAATAAACCAATAAAATAAATGAGGGGCCAGCATATTTCCCCCAGGTACATAAAAGGAATAAATAAATGAATAAATAATGGGAATAAAAAATGGAACTTCATATGTGTACGAGTGACGATACATTCTCTGACGTTGAGAGTGGGAAAAAAAAAGTGCAAAAAAATAAAGAAAATATAAAATCTTCTGGTGTGGGTTGCTTACGTTATAGCGGCCATTTGGAATTTTATTCTCCATAGTTTTGGTTCCTCTCTCATTTGCATATTCAGATTCCACGAATGTACTTGATGTAGCTACATATCCAGGTGAGGGGGATTGACCAGGTGAGGGGGTCGTCCAGGTGAAGGGGGTTTCCAGGTGAGGGGGGTTTCCAGGTGAGGGGAGTTGCCAGGTGAGGGGGATTGTCCGGGTGAGGGGGGTTGTCGGGTGAGGGGGGTTTCCAGGTGAGGGGGGTTGTCAGGTGAGGGGGGTTGTCAGGTGAGGAGGGTTGTCAGGTGAGGGGGGTTGCCAGGTGAGGGGGGTTGCCAGGTGAGGGGTGTTGCCAGGTGAAATAATCTAAGTGAGAGTGCCAGACTGGGAGTGCCAAGTGAGGTAGGCAGTGGGCGTGGTTGTAAGGCTCCTCCCACCCACAGCAGCTCTCCTTATTCCCAAGTCTCTACTGGTACCGGGATAGAGCTTCATTAGGAGAAGGCACGACATTCTGATTCTTAGGTCATGTTAGCCGAAGTTAGCTTAATGTTCCGTGAATGTAATCAGGATTATTATATTAGGTTGAGTCATTTCTACCTGGTACATTGTTCGTTTATGAGTGAAGGTCAAGTAAGAATGGGTTGTATCCTGTCACACTGAAGAGAGTGAACGCTGTTACTAAACTAGAGACACATATACATTGTCTCATTATAACTATGTCGAGAAGGAGACTCTCTCAGCAAAATGTTGGTTTACTTGCAGTTTGGAGTAGCCGGGATCGCGGACAAATATCTTCATTTAAACGCAAATGGCTGCGTACGTCCTTGGCAGGGAAACCTGGCCAACATATTCAGCCAGCCACTACGCGCAGTGTAGTTGCCAGGTCAGCTGTTTTCCCGCCATATTTGGATGGTGTTGGATTAGGATGCGCGTAGCATATGGCACAGGCAAGGTGATAATACACGTTTATTAAGGCTATTTGCCTTTCTGCTAAAGCAATGTTCTTCATTCATCCTGCTATCACAATTGCAAAAACATGCGTATTACGATAACTAGATAATAAATTGAGGACCGTATTACATTGCCAACTCCTCGTTCTTCTTGAACGATCAAATATTGGGCTGTTTTGGAGCGATGTATTGGACAGATGGTTTGGGCGGGAGGAGCACTGACCCATCTGGCAGACTGGCATCCCTGCAGCCAGCCAGCCAGCCAGCCAGCCAACCAGCTTGCCAGTGACTCTCACGCCGTCGGGGAGATGGGTGTGTGGACATCCCTTGCGCCCTGAAGCGTGACTCGAATCTGCACCGTTTACGCAAACTGTAGCGTTTCCCAAATGTTTGTTTTGTTATTATTCTTATCTTGGATAGAACTTAATCGTTGTTTCTAGTGACTTTCTCCTGAATAATTGAAGCTGTTTTCTCCACAGTTTGAGAACACAGAGACAGAAAACTACAAAAACTGTTCGACTTAAAATTGACTCAAAACTTTTTGTATGCTGAAAAACACACAAGAGAACATTCTAGTTAATGACTCCTGTACCTTGGATGTTTTTCTCATCACAAGTGCGTGTATTAAGAAGAAAGATCTTGTTTTAAACTTCTGCTTTGAAGGCGTATTTATTGTGAAAGAAAGAAAAAAAAATTGTGTATGAAATCCCTATCCAATGACAACTGTATTTTTTTTATCAAGCTTAGTGCACCGAAATTCACTAGTTAAATAAAAGATGCTTCTGTTTACACAATGATAAAGCCATGTTACCGTTAGATCGCAAATACACTACCATCTGGTAAGGTAAGCGGGAGAATTATCACACCAACGTAATTCATCTCATCGTCTTTGGCTCAACCTTAAGCTTTTTCATCTGTCCTTCAACTTCTTCTCGCCCGTGACTGTGAACGAAGCAAATGTGACCCGATGATGGAGGACGAGGGAAAGAGGTGCTCGTTTGAGAGACCCTTTTAGTAGACTCTTCAGCGATTTCGAGACCACCAACTTATTATCCACTGGTATCCATATAAGCATTATCGACACCACAATTATTCTTCCTTGTCTATTTTTTTTTTTTTTTTTTTTTCCCGAGACCACACATTACCGAGATTACAGTTTTAATTTCTTTTCCATTCCTTTGACACCACATCATTATGCAACCTCTCAGCAACTTCAAAACTTCATTATCATACATCAATCTCAGCAATTTCGAAACTTCATTATCATACAACATTCTCAGCATTATCGAAACCACATCATTCTAAACATTTTCCAGACCACAAAACTGTACATGCATCCTTCTCAACATTTTCCAGACCACATATATAATGATACCTCCTTCTAAACATTTTCCAGACCATAAAATCAAACATGCACCTCTGTGTTTTCGAGAATTCAATAATTATGCAACTTTCTCAGCACTTTCAAAATCACATACCTAAACATCCATCTCCGTGTTCTAGACTCTACATTAATCCTCTTCATCATTCTCGAAACCACATAATTAAACATTTTCCTCAACATTCAGAACTACTACTAACAACAACCAATACAAGACAATCTGGGGAACTACAACAACAACAACAACAACCACCCATACATCTCACTGAAACTTATATATAGAGACATAAACGAGTTACTACCTCACCCAGGAATCGAACCCGGGGGACCAGTTTTCGTGCCGTATGGGTGGGTCACGAATTGCCTGCATTGGGTTCCCGGGCGAGGTGGGTTACTTTCACACCAAATATCAGTTTTATTTTATTATTTATTTATTTATTTATTTATTTATTTATTATTATTATTATTTTTTTTTTTTTATTTTTTTTTTTTGTAGCTGGCGAAAATGCACAGGTTTCTTTTCCCCAGCCATGTTCTTTTATTATCCGTTCTGTCTGTAGATTCTGGAGATCATAAATTGCTCAGTCAATGAACTGTGAAAAAAATAGAAACAAAAAAATACAAGGCAATTCCGAAGCGGTCTTCTCTTCAATATCAGCCAAATATAAAGATAAAGGAATCGGCACATTTCAGCAAGGATACGAGAATGAACTATGGGTGAGTGAGTTCCTACATAGAGGGATTGAATTTCTAACACATTTTCTCATTTTTTGCTATGTGAAGGGGATCGAGTGTTTAGGTACCTATGAGAGGCGCGACCTGGTGCAATCCCTCAACACACACACACACACACACACACACACACACACACACACACACACACACACAGATGATAAATGAAAGTTCTCAGCCGACATCACTGACTTGAATGTAATTGGTTAACTAGTCATTCTTAATTATTCCTTCTTCATAAAAATAATAAATAGTTCACTCCTCATCTAAAATTCTGTTCGTAAGCGTTTCAAACAGGCATGGCAAGCAAGGACTAGAACCCGGCTATGAAATAATAATAATATAGACTCGTATTTCAAGAATAGATAAATCGGTCACTGCTTTAAAATGAGCCTGAAACACGTTGGGGAGGTCAGTAATGCAAATATAAGAACAAGTGTAAATAAACTCTAAGATGCTTTATGATTACCACATCAATAATAAAAAAAATATGAAAAAAAGTTTGAGTAGGATAATCTATAAATGACGACGGATGAACGGGTTGTCAAAATTAAAATTAGGTGGGACTGGCAAATTATTATATATAGTTGATAATGGAGAAGACTAAACATAATTGTCACCGTTATCCTATTAATACAAGTAATTCTAATAAAAAAAAAAACATAATATTTAAATTAAAATTAAAATTAAAATAATAATAATAATAGTAATAATAATAGTAATAATAATAATAATAATAGTAATAATAATAATAGTAATAATAGTAATAATAATAATAATAATAGTAATAATAATAATAATAGTAATAATAGTAATAATAATAATAATAATAATAATAATAATAAGTAATAATAATAAGTAGTAATAATAAGTAATAATAATAGTAGTAATAATAAGTAGTAATAATAAGTAATAATAATAATAATAATAATAATAAGCAATAATAATAATAATAATTACACAATCTATGAAATTACAAACAAAGGAAACGATAATAAAAGGATAATACTGTATAAAGAATCGCAACCATAATAAAAGATTCACAACCATGATAAAAGATTCACAACCATACCATGCTTGTATTTTGTTAGTAAACGTTTATGCAATTTCTCGCTTTCTGTCCTACGATGATCGGGCTAACATTCAGAATACTGATTTATGCAATGAGTAATGATTATGCAACAGTGGTCCCGTTGGTATGCAAGAAACGAATTGCAAGAACGATCAGGCTTTGGTTGGCTTACGACGATTACTGCTTTGGTGTGGAGTAGGAGTAAGAGGTGTGGAGTAAGGGTAGGAGGTGTGGAGTAAGGAGTAGTAGGTGTGGAGTAGGAGTAAGAGGTGTGGAGAGTAGGAGTAGTAGGCGTGGAGTAGGAGTAAGAGGTGTGGAGTAGGAGTAAGAGGTGTGGAGTAGGAGTAAGAGGCGTGGAAGTAAAAATAGGAGTAGTAAGAGTAGGATTCGTGGAGTAGGAGTAAGAGGCGTGGAGTAGGAGTAAGAGGTGTGGAGTAGGAGTAAGAGGTGTGGAGTAGGAGTAAGAGGCATGGAGTAGGAAAAGGAGGCATGGAGTAGGAAAAGGAGGCATGGAGTAGGAAAGGGAGGCATGGAGTAGGAAAAGGAGGCATGGAGTAGGAAAAGGAGGCATGGAGTAGGAAAAGGAGGCATGGAGTATGAAAAGGAGGCATGGAGTAGGAAAAGGAGGCATGGAGTAGGAGGCGTGGAGTAAAAATAGGAGGAGTAGGAGTAAGAGTATGAGGCGTGGAATAATAGTAGGAGTAGGAGTAGCAGAAGGCGTGTAGGAGGAGTAGGAGGCGTGGAATAGTAGGAGGAGTAGCAGGCGCGGAGTAGTAGTAGGAGTAAGAGGAGCAGGAGGCGTGGAGTAAGTGTCGAAAAATCCTCATTTTTATTGGTAAAGTCACAAAATTTAGAGTCGATATATTTAGAGTCTGTAAATTTTGAGTCTGCAAATTTTGAGTCTGCAAATTTTGAGTCTGTAAATTTTGAGTCTGTAAATTTCGAGTCTGTAAATTTCGAGTCAGTACATTTTACGTCTGTACATTTTACGTCTGTACATTTTGAGTCTGTAAATTTTGAGTCTGTACATTTTGAGTCTGTACATTTTGAGTCTGTACATTTTGAGTCTGTACATTTAGAGTCTGTACATTTTGAGTCTGTACATTTTGAGTCTGTACATTTTGAGTCTGTACATTTTGAGTCTGTACATTTTGAGTCTGTACATTTTGAGTCTGTACATTTTGAGTCTGTACATTTTGAGTCTGCAAATGTTGAATCTGCAAATGTTGAGTCTGCAAATGTTGAATCTGCAAATGTTGAGTCTGCAAATGTTGAGTCTGCAAATGTTGAGTCTGCAAATGTTGAGTCTGCAAATGTTGAGTCTGCAAATGTTGAGTCTGCAAATTTTGAGTCTGTAAATTTTGAGTCTGTAAATTTTGAGTCTGTAAATTTCGAGTCTGTACATTTAGAGTCTGTATATTTTGAAGCTGTATATTTTGAAGCTGTACATTTTGAAGCTGTACATTTTGAAGCTGTACATTTCGAGTCTGTACATTTTGAGTCTGTACATTTCGAGTCTGTACGTTTTGAGTCTGTAAATGTTGAGTCTGTAAATGTTGAGTCTGTAAATGTTGAGTCTGCAAATGTTGAGTCTGTAAATGTTGAGTCTGCAAATGTTGAGTCTGTAAATGTTGAGTCTGCAAATGTTGAGTCTGCAAATGTTGAGTCTGTAAATGTTGAGTCTGTAAATGTTGAGTCTGTAAATGTTGAGTCTGTAAATGTTGAGTCTGTAAATGTTGAGTCTGCAAATGTTGAGTCTGCAAATGTTGAGTCTGTAAATGTTGAGTCTGCAAATGTTGAGTCTGTAAATGTTGAGTCTGTAAATGTTGAGTCTGTACATTACCCACGACTCCGCACTCCAATTTTTGTTTACAAGTACATTACATTACACAATCATTACGTAATCAGAAGGTATTATCATATCATGCATTTTAATTCCATAACTCACTACTTCTAAATAAAAAAATTATAATATTTACAAAACTAATAATAATATATACCCTGATTACAGATGTTGTTGCATGTAATAATAATAATAATGATGATGATGAAATTCTGGGGTCAAGAGTGTGGATAAAATTTTCAACCTCTTCACAAGCCAATGAATAAATATAACTGGAAATAAGTCCTTCAAACTCTACTATTACTGCTGAAAAATTGATCATAGAGTACCAGAGTAAAGTACAGTACTACATAGAGTACGTATTTATTTTATATCCTGGCGAAAATGCACCGATTCCCTTCTAAGAAATAATACCTTTGCTATAGGTTTCAAGTACGGTTAGCCACATGAATTCTTACACAAGCTAAATGGAAAGAGATGATATTTTTCTGAAAGTACTGCAAATGAATGGACTACCAGGTGACTCGGTGATTACAAAACAACAAAAACATATTAATAATGTTGTATTGCAGTTACCTAGTCTTAAATTCTATATATGTTGTAAACCCTCGAAAACGATAACGTGTGTACGAATTCTTGTGACCATTAGTACATTCCAGTGTTTATAAGTTGAAAATAAGGACCTGAGAGGGTAATAAGCGAATTGGTCTTGGTGGTAAATCTAGAACAACGGATTCCTCCAAACTATTCCAAGCAACAGGACACCTTTATTTTTGCTTATTTGGTCCTGTTTCCTGGCATACCTTATAGGAATCATTACGCTCCAATGTACCATAAGTGTATTACCCGCTTAATGAAAAGAAATTGTCATGAGGGGCTTAGCAAGCAATGACGATGGCCTGCTGAGTACGATGACCCTAAGGGGGAAATAATTACATGTCTTTTGGAACATTGGAGTGCCTCGATTCCTCCAAAGTATGTCGACAGGAAACGGAATCAGATGAACAAAAATATTGGTGATCTATTGTTGCTTGAGATAGTTTGGAGGAATCATTTGCTCCAGATTCACCAACACTGCATTATTCTATTAAGAGGAGATTCTTTCGGAGGTAAATTGATGGGCTACAAATTCCTCCAAACTATAATTATATACCGTACCACGAAACAGATCCCTCGATAATGTAACACTAAGGTCACTTGTTTCCCGGCATAGTTTGGAGGAATCACAGACCTACATACATACATATACGTAACAATTCACAAACAAGAAAATATCCCAAAAATTAATGCACACGCTATCCTTGGAACCAACCATCGCACACAACAATTCGTAATCGCTCAACAACCAATGATCTT
>JAWQEG010003168.1:0-32500 GCA_033782935.1 Petrolisthes cinctipes
CAGTATTGAGGATGGTAATAAAAAGCAACTACCTCATAATTATAATAGACACTGGTTAGGTTAGGTGGGTTAGGTTAGGTGGGTTAGGTTAGGTTAGGTTAGGTTAGGTTAGGTGGGTTGGGTTGGGTTGGTAATTAGGAGGGGCAGAAGTCAGTATTGAGGATGGTAATAAAAAGCAACTACCTCATAATTATAATAGACACTGGTTAGGTTAGGTGGGTTAGGTTAGGTGGGTTAGGTGGGTTAGGTTAGGTTAGGTTAGGTTAGGTTAGGTGGGTTGGGTTGGGTTGGTAATTAGGAGGGGCAGAAGTCAGTATTGAGGATGGTAATAAAAAGCAACTACCTCATAATAGACACTGGTTACTCAAATGGGACAAGTTTGTTTCACCTGGGCTGTACCACCAATTCATGTGTCCAACTGTACATTGTGGAGTTGTTATTGTCTGCTATATATAACAGTAAGTTGAGTTATATTTAGTACACTGGTTAAGGAAGTGTTATTATTATTATTATTATGTATTGTGAAGTTATAGTTTGGTAAGTACAGTATAACACTTGGTTGGTTCACTCATTGGTTTAGTTATGGCACAAGTATGTTCAGTACTTGTAAATTATTCCATATCATTATTATGTCATATTGATCAAACACACATGACCACAGCAAAGATTGAAGGGGAAGGCAATAAACAAATAAATAGTTAACAAAATTGTACAGTAGCAGCCCATATAGAGACACTGTTATGTTTGAACCTTTGTATATCCTGCCTTCTCATTTAAGCTTTCTTTTAATTTCCATAATATAATTAATCCATTCCAATGAAAGAGGAGAGTAGTAGTACAGTATTGGTCAATGTGAAGCATCTCATTCTTCCAAGCAACACACCAACATTATTTGTGTTCATGTGGTGTTGTTTGTTTCCTGGCATACTTTGGAGAAATTAGGAAGCTCCAATGTACAGCCACAATCAAATCAAAATATAATCATATAACATGTTACTGTATATCAACTCAACCACCTCAATTATAATTGAGGTGGTGCAAAATCATACACGTGTTGTGTTTTATTACCAAGATATTTACTACGATGGATGGAAGGAAAGTGTTGGTGGATATTTGATTGTGGCTGTACCAAAACTATATTACCTCATTAACTAACAATATCAACATTGCAGTATTTCATGAAAAAATATATAATGGTATTCTCATTGAAGATGGATTAATTGATTTGATATAATCTTCAAATTATTATTTAGGTTAACTAGTTTTTAAATTGATTATCAATGTTTTTTATGAAATAATTGAAACTGTGGCTGGTAATTAAGTTTTAGTTTGAGGAAAAGGCTGTTAGTAAGTTAATTTGTATTATACATTGAGAGACAAAGAACCTTTTACTCAAAGAAGTAGTTTAATATGAGCATAGTGTGAGTATTGTGTGTATTGTTAACCAGCTTTACATAGTACAGGTATACCTTTATAATTATAATGTTAATATTTTGAAGACATTGAAGAAATAGGTTTGATGTTTTCATTTCACCAATGTTGTTATAACCTTAGACAAAGGTTATATGGTTATAGAAATAAAACTGTTGTTATTATTACTGTACCTGTGTGTGTCATTTCTGTCACACACACACACACACACACACACACACAGTATTATAATAACATCAGCAGGTTATATTTAAACTCTACACCTTTACACGTACAGTCGGCAAAAAAAGTTTCGTTACCATTTATTTTACAGTGTAATGTAATGTTGGCAAACCTGACTGGTCCTCACCACTCCCTGACACACTCACCACTCATGGCACTCCCTCACAGACTCACCACTCATGGCACTCCCTCACAGACTCACCACTCATGACACTCCCTCACAGACTCACCACTCATGGCACTCACAGACTCACTCATGGCACTCACAGACTCACCCCTCATGGCACTCCCTCACAGACTCACCACTCATGGCACTCACAGACTCACCACTCATGGCACTCACAGACTCACCACTCATGGCACTCACAGACTCACCACTCATGGCACTCACAGACTCACCACTCATGGCACTCACAGACTCACCCCTCATAGCACTCACAGACTCACCACTCATGGCACTCACAGACTCACCTCTCATGGCACTCACAGACTCACCACTCATGGCACTCACAGACTCACCACTCATGGCACTCACAGACTCACCACTCATGGCACTCACAGACTCACCACTCATGGCACTCACAGACTCACCACTCATGGCACTCACAGACTCACCACTCATGGCACTCACACACTCACCCCTCATGGCACTCACACACTCACCACTCATGACACTCAGTAACAGGTATGGGGAGAGGATCTCATTTGCACAAATAATAATAATAATTTTATTGAGATGGAATCTGTACATTAAAATCAAGTTGTGTAGTAGTTCACAATAAGTCACATTTTAAATTCCATTAGGATAACCTACTAAAGTTTGATTAATTATTTGCAGTAGGTTTCCATTTTTGTAGGAAGATGTATACAGTGATACACCATGTATACAACAACACACCATGTATACAACAACACACCATGTATACAACAACACACCATGTATACAACAACACACCATGTATACAACAACACACCATGTATACAACAACACACCATGTATACAACAACACACCATGTATACAACAACACACCATGTATACAACAACACACCATGTATACAACAACACACCATGTATACAACAACACACCATGTATACAACAACACACCATGTATACAACAACACACCATGTATACAACAACACACCATGTATACAACAACACACCATGTATACAACAACACACCATGTATACAACAACACACCATGTATACAACAACACACCATGTATACAACAACACACCATGTATACAACAACACACCATGTATACAACAACACACCATGTATACAACAACACACCATGTATACAACAACACACCATGTATACAACAACACACCATGTATACAACAACACACCATGTATACAACAACACACCATGTATACAACAACACACCATGTATACAACAACACACCATGTATACAACAACACACCATGTATACAACAACACACCATGTATACAACAACACACCATGTATACAACAACACACCATGTATACAACAACACACCATGTATACAACAACACACCATGTATACAACAACACACCATGTATACAACAACACACCATGTATACAACAACACACAATACAAAATACCTATTATGCTAAAGTAAAAAATTAAAAACATTGAATAATGTTACTTACATGTCTAGTAATACACATAGTCATTTAATTCAGACAATTTTTCTTCGTCAACTAGATATTTCCTCAGTGATGTTTTAAAAATGTGTTTTGATCCTATACTTTGTATGGTATTTGGTAATGAATTGTATTGTTTAATAAGTGTGATAGAAAGTATGAGGTGTAGGTCCCTAGACACTTGTTACACAGTACTGTAGTTAGATTTATTATGTGTAGTTGTAATGGTTTGGTTATCTGTTACTCTATGGAAATGTTCTGTAAGATATGTTGGTCGTCTATTGTTATATGTATTATGAACATGGTTTAATTTTAATTCCCTAACACTGTTGTTGACACTTAACATATTGACTTTCTCTCTCTCCACTTGGCCAATATCAGCCTTGCCTGGAGTCTAAACCAAGAACAAATAGAATAATTTTGTTTTGACCAATTTGTAACTGTTTTTTAGACGTACTGCTTACTCCAGAATACCAAGAACAACATGTATAATCAAAGTGAGGCTGAATTAGGGCAGTACACAAAGTTTTCTTTACTTTCTGATTAAGGCTTTTTGCTTGTCTATATATAAATTTCAATGTTGCATTTATCTTGTTGATTATCTGTTGACAATTCATTTCTCCTGAGGCACATTGATCCACATGAACACCTATAGGTATTTTACTCACTTCACTCCTTTTATTTTCTGACCGTGACACTTTATTTCAAAGTTATCTACCTTTTCTAGTTTTTTGTTTGATGCTACTATCATAGCTTCAGTTTTTCCTAAATGCAAAGACAACTTGTTATTTATCATGCAGGTGTTACATATTTCAAGTTGTTTTGCCAGTCTATGTAGAATAACATCAACATGTTTGTGTAACACAATGTAAACACTGTCATCAACATATATAGTAGTAGTAGTAGTAGTTGACATGCAATACTAATATTCATATCATTTATGTAGCACAAAAATAAGATTGGTCCTAAAATGGTTCCCTGAGGTACTTACTGCACATGTTATTTTACATGGTTCACAACAATGTTCATCTATTTTAACAATTTGACTTGTTGCACTAAGGTAAGAGTAAAACCATTCCACTGACTGTTCTCCCATTACCTTTAATTTATGACACACAATGTGATGGTCAACTGTATCAAATGTTTTTTGCATATCTAGAAGGGCAAGCGCTATATAATTTCCTTTAGATATATTAGTTTTTAGTAAATCTAACATATAAATATAAATGTATCTGTTGAGTGATTACCTCTAAATCCGGACTGGAAATGATATATTACATTATTTAGACTTAGGTAGTTATAAAAGTGATGGTACTCAGCCGTTTCCAAGACTTTATATATTATATAAAGTATAGTGACTGGTGTGTTATTCACCACTTGTTGTCTATTATTATTTTTGTATAATGGTTGTACTGTAGGTTCTTTAAATGCTTTTGGTACTTCACTTGTATATATGGATAAATTAATAATAGGAGTTATTGGACGTTTTAGTATTGGTGGTCCATGTTTTATGAAGCTTGGCTGGTAAGTAATGTAAACCAATACTTTTATTGACTCCTAGTCCCATTATTACACTAAAAATATATTCTTCAGTTACTTCTATAAGCTGAAATTCATTTTCTGTTTTCCTTTTAGATCTATAGTCATTTTTAAATTTATAAGAATCGGTGCTAAAACTCCTATCAGCATATGCTGACTAAAGTTGATGGTACAGTTGTAAAAAATGTGTTGAAATATGATGGCATCTTCTTCCCATCAAAGCACAGTTCGTCTTGCACCTGCAGTATTAATTGTTAATTATCTTCAGATTTTCCTGAGTAACCTATATTTTTCAGTTGTTGCCACAGTCTCTTAGTATCTGTATTACTTTCTTGTATTTTATCAGAAATATAGTCAGATTTAACTGTTTTAATGTATTGTTGTATATTATTTCTTGATTTACAGAACTGGTCATACTTCTTTCTCTTTATAGTTTTTCTCCCTCTTATATTCAACTAAAAGTCTATCCCTTTCTTTTATCGTGTCTAGAATTTCCGTAGTTATCCAGGGTTGTGTTCGATTCTAACTTCATTTTTTGGAGGTAGCTTGTCAATTACTTTCATTAGAATATGTGTCAACTTATTCCAGGCTTCATCAACTGTTGTAGTCTCATCTCATAGACACATGTCCAGTTTTCGCTTGCTAATTTTTCATTTAGTATCTGTACAGTATATGTTTTCATTGAGCTAATGTTGATACTATTATGGCTATTTATAACCTCCTTAACTACCTTCCTTGTACAATATGTTATATAATGATCACTAATACCTATTGCCAATACTCCTTGTAGACTAATTTGTTCCGTTTTAGTACATACAATATCATCTAAGATAGAGGTTGTATTTCTAGTTTGCCTGGTTGTGTCACTTATCAACTCTTCCATTCCATACATGTTCAGGATATTTACATACTTTTGATACAGATGACGTATTGTCTTATGGAAACAGATATTCATGTCACCAAGCATGATTATTTCAGTATTATAGCCAAATGTTGAAATATATTGTTGTAATAATTCCAGGAAATTATTTTGTTTTGGAGGTGTATAAGAGCATCAAAGTACATTAGGTTTTGTTTTTGGTAACAGTATTTCACACCAAATTGCTTCTAGTGTTATTGTTGCGTGGTTCTTTCAAACCAATGTCAAACAACTGGATAATTGTAAAAAAAAAAGACCCACAACAAATAGATTGTATGGTCATTTTAATTGGCAAGAGTAATGAGTGGCAGTAAGGATTTCATAGGTTTAATGTAAGTTTATTAAGGTGGCATAGCAGTACATAAGAGTGACAAGCACCCATCCTATCTCGTTGAAACTTACTGATGGCATCCCATTCTCCGAAGCCAATGCCTCCGCTGCCCATACTGTCCAGCCCGGCTAACACTATATCAGTCTGGGATGATAATAAGGCTTACCAGTCAAGTAGGCAGAGTACCAACCCTGCCGCGCTTACTAATGCTAAAATTAACGTAGGGGTGGTAACGAAACTTTTTTTGCCGACTGTACAGTGGGCCTCAGGAATTTGTACACATAGCATTGGTTATAAGGGATGTGTATTGTAGTCAAAATGTTGGTATTGTTGTTCTCACTGATTCAAGTATTATAGCTATATAAGTTTACTATCTAGTAAAGTTTGGTGTTAGGAAATTAATTAACTCCTAACATTTGCCAGTTGTTAGGAGCCCTGGATGTCACAGTGGTGTATACGAATACATGAGGCCGACTGTACAGTATAACAATGGATGTTAGTATAATACCTGTCTGAGTCATTTGCCTCTCACACACAGTATATTATATTAATACAATATATATATATTTGAAGCCTACACTGTTAGAGGTATGAAAATATCAACATATTCACCTCGTGGGAAGATTAAACAATCCTTTTGTTATAATTTAATAATGTGATTTATTTTGCATTATACAAATTTTGTTATTTTCCCTTGCAGAAACCAACAAAGTCAACCCACTATTCAACTTAAATAAAATTTATTCCAGTTAACCTTGTCTCCTTCAAGGCGCACATATCGAGGCCGGACTTTTCAAACCCCAGCAATAACTTGTTCCTTTTTACCGTCCTCATATTCCAGTTACCAATTTTAATCTCTCTTTTTGCACAAACAAAAGAATTCGTTGACCGGAAGATTCTTAAGACTCGTTGCCTAACTAAAGGCTGTGAAATGGTGTGAATACATTTTAGTTTCTTTGGCTAATATAAAAGAACACTTGGTCACATTGTTACAGTTGGCAGGTAACTTGGCCATTATGTCCGCACCCACACAACTCAGCTAAAGTCCAGCGTGTGCCGGCTCCACTTCTCTAATATAATTAATCTGGCTGAGAAGCACATACACCTTCCTGCCTCAGAAGGTTTCGATGTATGTAGGTAGAGGGTGATCATATCCCCACTACCCATAATACAGTACTAACACAAATATATAGACTACTCACCCACCCACCCATCCTCTACACACATCATATGGCCACAGTATAATGTGTTACCATCAGAGGCTGTACAATATACTTGTCATGTATAACCGTTCCTGTGTAATATTTCCCTACCAAAGGGTTACATCCAGTGTGGAGATGAACGCCTCTATTTAATATAAACAACATCTAGTTTAGTTGTATTGCAGGTTGTGTAGCAAAATTATTATGAAGAGTTGATTGAAGTAGTACTCAGAGGAAAATGAAAACCTTTTTTACTTAAAACCGTAATATTTTCAGCACAAACTAATGTCCCTCAAAGCGACAACAATCATCTAGCCAAAAACACAGTTCCGCCGACAACTTTTATCTGCGGCAAATAAATAAAAATCTATGGAACATAACATTGCCATTTCAGTACCCCAAGCAGAACACACGCCAAGTAAGTAGCCATGATCAAACCTACAGTACCTTGGTTGTATAACATAACACACCACACTAAACTGCGTACTTAAGTAATATACAGTATAATTGACTTTAAGAAAAATAAATACTTCATAATTATTATCCACATGTATGTATTTCCACCCATACCTACACACATTTCTACTATTCAGTAATTGCACTGCCAATTTCACCTTTTTTTCCCCATTTTGCATCACCTCTAAATGAAGTGGATTACCACTGAAATTGTACTGATGTAACCGAGTAGGACTGCCACCTTTGTCTACAACACTATGGTACACACAGTATACTATGGGTGGTACAGTGTTGAGTTACTTAACATGGTGGTGTAGGACCACAGTGTCGTCAACACAAAACACAATTCCTGTCCTCAAGTCACTCATTTATTACATTTCACACATCAATGCTAACTTGCGTAAATAATTTTCCTAAACATAAAATTACCTTATTTTCCATTAACCCTATTTCTCATGGTTGCTTCAGACATGTCCATGGTAATGTTGCATGTTCACTTTTTGCCCCACAAATATCTTCATACTCACAGGTTGGTGTACAGTCGGCCTCAGGAATTCGTACACATGACATTAGTTAATAGGTGTCTTTATTTAACACATAGCATAGGCATTGTTATTCTCATGGATTCTAGTATTACCCTGACACATTACCACAAAAGTTTGCCGTTAGCCAATTAATGCATAACATTTTCTACTCGTTATGAACCCTTTATGTAACAGTGGTGTATATGAATTTCTGAGGCCGACTGTACATCTATATAACTTATATCTATGTACTGTATCTCCCTCTCTCTACCACAGTTTTCACATCTGTAATCTACACCTACCTCAGCCCATACCACACACACAAACTATGGAACACCAACATTTCTACCACTCCTACCGTCAATTTCGTATAGTAACAAATAATTCCATTTCTCAATCTTTTATATACCAGGATACAAAACAAACTTATTTTCTTTTGAGGTACCTTAATACATTCTATTCCTTTTATTTCATACTTCGAAGACTCTCCGGAACCCAACCAGGATCATCCCGACAAAAATATTTATTAAAAAAAAAAAAAACTAAAACTTAGAAATTCGTATTCGGGCATATCAAAGTAACGATATGCTACTTCAATGCAAGATTGGAGATCACTCATGCAAGTCCCCCTCAGGAAACCCCCGGGCCCCCCTCATATAAAGGGGGGCCCAACGGGGTTCCTTCAGGTAACTGCAGAGTGTAATACTTTCCCCCTTGGTCCCCAGCACCAAGGGGGAAGGGGGTCACTTCCACCCAAACATAGCACCACACACACATATATAAACACGTACTATTGGCCACAACAATTCATACATACACAGTTGTTTTCCAGGGTTTACAACATACACAAAATATAACACTATGTAACTGCAATACAACATTATTATTATTAGGTTTGTTATTTAGCAATCACTGAGGCTCTTAGTAGAACATTCATTGCAGTACTTCCAGAATAATAACCTCTTTACATAATTATAGTCTGTGTAAGAATTCGTGTGGCCAAACGTACCCAGCACACTGAAAGGCTCACACCCCTCACTACTGGTTCAGGGTGTGTGTGTGTGTGTATATAGAGGCATGGTACAGTGTTCAGGAGAGTGTAGCCCCGCGCCAGTACACGTGTCCGCACAATGCTGTACCACCCAGTACAATGAAGACTGGGTGTGTGTACTGGCGCATCACACCACTTTCTTCACCACCTTCACCACCTGCAATTACAAATATCATTAGAAACATTCAACAACTCCTATAGTATTTGCTAACTATGATTTCATTACGAGTTACAGAAGCACTTAAGGGGGAAGTTTTGTGTTGGCAAATATGGAGAAACTGAATCCTCCAAACTATTCCATGCAACAGAACACCATTATTTTTGCTCTTCTGGTTCTGTTTCCTAGCATACTTTGGAGGAATCATGGCACTCCAATGAAACAAAAGTGAATTACCCCCTTAATATAATTCGTTACCACACTCGCACACAAGACACATATACAGTCGGATCCATAAGTTCGATTACATCCATTTTTTTATGCGACCATTATTAATATATAGCCTACATCTTTATAAAACCCTTCACTATTTTTTTTAATTATTATCACTTTTTTCTCATACTTATTAGGCTTCATATTTTTAACTGTCATTAACTTTTCTTTTATTAAATATATCAAATTCCTCTCAAGATATCTTCATTACATTTAAACTACTTTTACTATTAATTCTTTTTGTCACGCACTTTACTATAATTCAACATCTTTTATCGATATTAATTAATCTTCCTGTTTATTTAAACTATTAACCTCTTACATTATCATTCAATTCTTCCAAATTCTATTTCCTGTATCATATCATAAGAACACTAACTTTATAATACTTATAAACAATATTATACTTACCGAAGCCAACATCACAATCGATCCTTGTCAATACTTGAACGAGGGAACAACCAACACGTCCCACTCCAACATACTGCCAATGGCCACAAAACACAGGAAAATATTTCACATTACCAGTACCTGACTACATTATTTTCATGAAAACTTAGTTTTGAAAAGTATGTTAACAATATTCTTCTTTCTTATTACATTTCTTCAAACAGGTCTTTTCTTAGCTTCACTATCCTGAATTCTATTCCCCCCCACAAACTATTGATGTTGTACTTTCCTCATACCCATCCAGGAGACTGACTGCTATTCATGTTTCATGGCCAGCGACCAGGAGGATTAGAAGGATTACGGCTGCCGATAGTAATCATCACTGCTCACCAACGACTTGGGCACCATCCACACAGCTGTAGGAGAAAATAAATAATGCAATGTTTAACTGCGTTTTATATGTGTAATTCCCTTTTGAAACATTGACACCTCACATGATGGATACAGACAATTAGCTTGTCTATTCCCAGGCCATCATGAGCCGTGTCCATCACCTACAGACTCCACCTGATCGATACTTTTTATCTCGTGTGGACAGTTGGACACATGAATGGGTGGTACAGCCCAGGTGAAACATATTTGTCCCATTTGAGTAACCAGTGTCTATTATGAGGTACTTGCTTTTTATTACCATCCTCAATACAGACTTCTGCCCCTGAAGTCTCCTATTTGGCACTAAGGAACTTGATATTGGCAGAAATTGACCATCTTTCACTTGGGCTGTACCACCCATTCATGTGTCCAACTGTACACACACACTTTCAGCCAGGGAGGTCACTGTGCTCAGCATAGTATCATCTCGTGTGCCTATGAGCTGTGAACCCCTCTGATTACTACCCGTTTTAAATTGCTTAGGAATTACTGTATAAGGCTCTTGTCATTTTAAATAAACCCCATCGAGATGTGTAACAACCCTCACTGTTCTGGATGGAAGTGTTTGTAGGCTACCAACCAAGCAAACATTTTTGTGTACACCGAGGTGGAGGCTGTAGACAATATTACCTAATGATTCAAGTGTTAATTATAGTATATAATTATATACAACGTGAATATCACAAATATAAGCCCCTTCCATTTAACTCTTATTATTACGGTGAATCTTACTTAGATCTTTACAAACTCCTCATTAAAACAAATTTAAATAATTAAAAACTTTGATACAATTAAAGTTACATCCTGCATTCCTGTTAATAGGATTCAACTGAATAAAAATGGGAAACGCTAAAAAAATATTAAAGTGGTGGGCCGACGAGGTACACCCAAGTTAGGAAGAGTGACATTATGCATTGATTAAGGGGAAGTACAGTACAGTGGGCGGCAAGAGTGGTGTCGCCTCATTCACGGCGAACATAAAGGCTAATCATCCAACAAACACATCCAACAAACACATTCACCAACACAATTACGATATACAGGTGGAAAATTAACACACCTCTGTCATTGTTTAATTCTAGAGTCTGTGAAGCTTATATTTCCATACTTACTTTACGACTTGGCTGATTTGGCGACAGGAAACAGAACCACGTGAACAAAATTAATGCTCGTCCTGTTGCTTTTAATACTTTAGGGCAGCCTATTCAGTTGGTCCTAATTTATCAACACTGTACTGCCCCTATAAAAGGAAGAGAGCAGTCTTCCTTATCATACCAGGAAACATTAATACAGCACCTCGACAGACAAGTGTGGGGATGGGGATGGGGGTCATAGTGTATTATTTAAGGCAAAAGACATTTTTTTGGAGGGCTATAAAATCCTTTTGCCAATGTCACAAAACTGGTCCTCCATTATAATTAAGGAAATTTGTATCCTGGGATAGCTTGGAGGATTCAGTAGTCTTCCCGAATAAACAAACAGCAGAGAATTCCTTGCAACATCCCATTGCCGTTAAGAAAATTACCATTAAGTGGGGCCGAGGGACATCTTGGTCGAATTGGAACGAAACCCATTCCACCATACTATATCAACAAACAACCTCAATATCACTAATAGGATCTGTTTCATGGCATAACTTGGAGATATCAAACAATACGATCCCCTTGAGAATATTCAACAATACAGGGGAAGACACTAGTGACTAAACTGGAGGGAAACTGAATCCTCCTAAATACCTCTCAAAACAGATCCTCCTCCTAGTCCTGGAGTGGCGGCGTGCAAGTCGTGGAACCACCACCCAGGGCTAGAAAGGAAGCAAGCTATGGGGGTCAAACAGTTACAAAATCCTCCCTCCCCCACCAAGGGCTCAAGAGTCCCTGGGAATGGCTTCTGTCACCCGGGCAATTACCATACCCCTCACAACTCGGCTACACATTTTTTCCACCACCGAGAAATATTCTCCGGCTGTCATTTCTCGGCTTCTTGCCGGAGACATTGAAAGCAATCCTGGACCCATTTACAAAATAATACACATGTCAGACCTGCTCAAAACCCATCACATCTAGTAAATAGACAAAGGGTTCTGTTCAATGAAACTCTTGAACAAACTGGACCCACTTCACATGTACGTCACTTGCCTCCAGAAAAACTACACAAACACATGGACCTGTCCCACAGGTCCCATACATCTACTATAACAGCACCTTACCCTCACTCTCACCTCTATCACCCTCACTTCATACACCATCACCCCTACCACCATTATCTCTATCCCCTCACAGACTCCTCATCCCCGTGCACCAACACACAACATTAACATACTTCAATTAAACATAGATGGCATCAACATAAAAATACAACATACACATTGGCATCTTACAAAGAACAAGATTACGCAACACATTAAACACCTACATTTCCCAATTTCACCACCATCAGCCAAGACCTGGCCTACAGCAATGGCGTTGGACTCGCCACCCTAGTCCACAAATCCCTTAAATATAAAGAATTCAGTGCACACCAACTTTCTCCTCCCCCATCAAGGATTTTCAAGCCGTTATAGTACCCACTGGCAAAACAACAAGTATTACAATACTTAATTTATACATCCTCAAGCCTGCCAGACAGTTCCCCATAATTTTTCACCACAGATCCAACAAATCACTAACCAACCTGATCTCATCCCTAGTGGTGACTTCAACGCAAAGACGTTGGTCTTGCATGTCAACAACCCAGACATAGACAGAGGGGTTTGAAATCCTCTCTCGAATGGACAACCTCATCACATTAAAAAAACACTCACCAACACCACGACATCCCTCACCAAGCCCTCTTCCAATCATCACCACCTTCTGCACCCTAACCTCGCCCCCAGAACGTCATTGATAGTGGAGAGAACCCTTGGCTCTGACCATCTCCCAATCATAATCACCACAAAACAAGAATCACTTCAACTGACAACAGACACGCAAACTACAAAAAGTCTTCACTACCGAATCAGAATAACATTTTGAATGGTACACCCATCACAAACATCAACACTGCTGTACAAATATTCAATACAATTATACAAAACGCCGACAAACAACACATCCCTAGAGGCAACAGAAGAAAACACAACCCCAACTTTACACCAGAAATTCAAGGCCTCATCATCAGACAATGAAACAATTATACACACATTCGCAATTCTTCTCGCACAACAAATACAAACACTAATTACACAAACAATATTAAAGAACAGAAAACACTTTGGCAAAAGTTTGACACACTTTATCACAAAAACACCAGCAAAGTCTACAAAACTCTAAGACAACATCACACAGTCCAACAGCAACACTACACAATCATATGAAGCCATCATAAGAACAGACACTATACCCTCAAATAAACAAGCAAACATCCTCATCCACCATTTCTCTCATGTCAGCCACCTTCACCCTAAAGACCGACGAGTTACCAGACGTAAGACATTTCCCCACTGACCCAGACTATGCACCATTCACAAACTGTCAGACGAATCACATCATCCACAACCTCAAGCACTCGTCTACCCGTGGCCCTGACAACATCGGTAACATAGCCTACACCTTGGACCACAAGGCATACAAACACTCACTAACATAGCAAACTACAGCCACTCACACAACATCTTATGGCATGGAAATATCATCACTATTCCCAAACCCAACGAAGATCCCACACTACCTTCAACTCATCGTCTCGTCACCCTCCTTTGCACCACATCCATAGTTACTGAGCGCCTCTTCATTAGTCTAATCACACCACACATTCCCCTTGCATCCTCACATGGTTTCAGACCACTACACTCAACTAACATTCTTCCCATATACATCACACAAATAATCTCTGATAGACCCCTCCCCCCCCCCCCCCCACGCAGAACTCCCCTCGCCACATTGAACATCAGCAAAACATTCGATACCATCCCCCGCCACAACCTCACAAACTGAATATACAACACAAACATGCACAACACAAAAATATGGCTAGCCAATTCTTGGGAGGAAAGTAGCCCAGGTTACATTTGCTGGTCAGTCATCTAATATAAATTTCACCAACGGTGTCCCCCCATGGATCTGTATTGTTACCCACTTTTTTTCAATTTATGCATGCATGACCTACCAACGCCCCAGACACCACAAATACACGTAGCATCCTACGCAGACGAGTTATCACACACATGTACACACAGACGCAGACACAGCCACTCATATCCTGCAACCCTACCTCGACACACCACAAACACAACACCACAAACAAAAAAAACTTAGTACCCACCAAGTCAACTGTCACTCTTCTCACAAACAGGAACACCGCTACACACCACACCATAAACACACCTATACCACACCCAAAATACTTGGCACAACAAAACACATCTGTCATTCAAACAACACAACACAATCATCATCAAAAACAAATGCATGCAAAGACTTAATGCCCTCAGATCACTTCCCAGCACAACATTATACAAGCCACCAACTCTTGCCTCAAACCTCACCAAGACTCGTCCTAAGAATAAACACTCTTCACACCATACAGATCTTAATGAAACTTTTCGCCCCTTCGGATCAAAACCCACTCCCTGTCTGTCCCCTTCTATCTCTTCCCTCATCCTACAGGGTCTTACAGGTCATTTTTTCCCCCCTGGTTCATTAAATATTTTAAGGGGAGCACCTCTTTTGTAAATTGATGAGCTACCGATTCTTCCAAACAATCCACTGAGCTCTATGACATGGGAGTTGCAAACTGTTATACTACATAGTTAGTCGATCCTCCACCAGAACGGCACTGGTCATGTCGATATAGGAGGACAAATAATTATCCACTGCACTGCTAGGAATTTTTCGGGTACAATGACTGGTTGTGCAAGGTATGGGTGCAGCAATCAGGATTAATACGCTACAACAAGGGATGGGGTAATGTTTATGCTGCATTTTGAGTTTCTTTAATCCATTTATTAAATGTTTATCAGTAAATATAGCTTTTGTCAACTTTCTTCCAAGTTTCCACCAACATGCAGTGATGCACAAGTGTAGTTGGTGCGGCCCTTATTCAAACATTTAAATATAAATTATAATCTTTAAAAAAACTCGTACCTGGTACGTTTCTCACGTACAGCTCATAATTCTGCGAAATTTTAGTTCGCATTCGTGAAAGCCTGTTCTCCTTCCTCAAGTATATCTTTTATAAGTTATAAACAAACAGCGACAGAGCTACAGAAACTTAATTGGCAGAGCTACTTCCACATTAAGCTAAATGGGAATATAAATATATTTAGCACATTATATCTCTCTGGAATATTACGGTAAACTTTCAGAGTTAAACATGTGCGAGATTTTCAGACAAAACAGTTTTTCCTATAGTTTTTCATTCGATTAGTTTGATTTTAACATCCATTTATTGAGCAAATATCCTGTTTTGGCAATACCCCATCACCCAGCTTTTGGCAAAAGTTGGCTCGGGTTTTCCAATTTTTGGCGAACACAAATAGTATTAGTTTGTTTTAGAATTAGTCAGACGAAACCATACCTAACCTAGACCGTGGCAGACTACTGGGACATAACCTTAGCAGACTACTGAGAGTTGCGCAAGGTAAGACCTATATCAAACTTACGGAAATTTGACGATAAGAATGTATCAGTGAAAATTAAATGTCTCTTGTGTAATTCAGATATAATTCCAATATGACTGGTAGTTTCCTTCACCCAATATTATACGACTTTACAACAAATACATGTTATCCTATGCAGCTTATAGTTTATGATAGGTGTGCATTATTGTTTGCAAGGTCAGATTGTTACTATGAAAGATTTTAGAGAAGAATTTCTTCGAAAGATCCGTTGTCCTATAACATTTTATCTCTAATAATCAATATGTGAAAATAAATAATATTTAAAGAAAAAGCATTGAAAGTGGACGTGAGGGCTATGACATCAATGTGTGAAGGTTGTGTCATCTATGTGTACTGTACACACGGTCACCATGCAAGGGTCACAGGGCCAAGGAGCACATCACAACTATCCCAGGAAACAAACCAACTCTAATTTACTAAAAGGGCAGCAGCTCTATTGTGGCACAGTTTGTAGGATACAATGACTCCAATTTACTGTCAACAGTTTATCCCATCTATTTTCAATATTAATATAACGTGCAAAAGTGTTGCTCTTATTTAAATATTTGGACACTAGACCCACGTGTACAGTTGCCCAAGAAAAGACTGCAACCCAATTTTGTGGTGTGTGGCAATATCTGGCAGCTGCTCCAAAGTAAACACTCGTATTTTATGAATGGATCACTCAGAACCTATAGTTGTAAGGATGAATATAATAACATCCATCCATACAAAGGTTGTAGGGTCGGAGTGATCCATTGATAAAATAAGTGTGTTTTACTTTGGAGCAGCTGCCAGACACCACCAAATTGGGTTGCAGTCTTTTCTTGGACAACTGTACCTGGTATACAACTGACCTTAACCCCAGCCAGGTTTCAAGAATCCTTTAATCAAGGCTAAAAACAATTCTGAAAATTAAAAAAAAAAAACACTCACCCACCCTGCTCCGTAGACAGCCCACATAACTCGGGCATCCTAGGTATAGTGTTGAGAGGTGTGGAGTCTTTGAGCGGTGTGTAATCTGATAGCAGAATAATAGGTTTGTATTAGTTTCACTACTTGGGAGCAAAACTATTCTCACTTCATCGAAATCACCGATTAACAAACAACTCTTTAAAGCTATTAATGACAGTATTTCACTCATATTTCACTACACTGGCATCATTGATTAACTCATGACTCCTGATAACCTTGACTATTATTCAGTTGGTTTGCATTTATTTGCTTTTCACCAACTCCTTTGAGCAAACCAGTTTTTTTCATTTACTTCTCTGGCATCACTGATCAACACACTACTCCTGATAACACTTAGTATTAATTATTCGGTTTATTCGTTTCATCCAATGCACATGATAGTATTAAACACCATTTTATCTCACAGGTTTACCAATATTTACCATTAAAATACCAGTGTATAATAGAAGAGTACTGTATATAATGAGAGAGTAGTGTATATAGTACTATGGTGCACCAGCCAGCCACAATATACCAGAATCACCCGTGTGTTGCTCCAACGAATAAACAACAGAGGATAGACTGCGAACAGAGTTTTGTTGTTTGAACCAAAAGCAATTCAGTCCTCAAGGCCTCCATAGACTATCAATCATGCCTGTGTCAACTGGGTGGTTGTGCAGGCATAACAGTGGTGTGTGTGTAGGTGTGATTGATGGTTTGTGCAAATGACTGAACCATATCCAACAAGTTTTTAGTCAATCACACGCTTGTACAGTGATGCATGATAATGTGTGGCGACTGCTCAATCTTCTTGCTAGTGTGTGGCAAATTTACATGATTGCACAGTCATCTAGTTTGCTCAGGCATGAATGATAGTCTATGGAGTCCTTAATGTGGCCGACCGAGGAAATGAACTTAGTACAATATTTATCAAACGCGGCCTAAAAAAAAAAAAAAAATTCTGACAACAATTCGAGTAAACATTTGGGTAGATTTTCATACCGTAAATAATATGGGACACTTGACCATTACACATTCACGACCAATCTACTTGCAGTCGCGAGCCGATGAGTTTGAGACACTAGTACACTAATCATGGGGTCGCTTCTACCTGACGAGTTATGGGGGAGTGAGAGAGGAAGAAGGGAGGGTATGGGGGAGTGAGAGATGAAGAAGAGAGGGTATGGAGGGGCTGGTGGAGGGAGAAAGAACAACAGAGACTCCAATAACCGTGGCTGTAGAGACGTCTTTATCTTGTGTAAGTATTTATGGTTAACTTTGGGCGAAGGCACTAATGGAGATGGAGTTCACATTAACAAACCTATGTATTGGATTTTAGCACTTGTCATATGTAAGTATTGTTCGATATCAGAACTGTAATGACATCAGATGGGATAGGTGTCTATAAAACTTAAAACTTATTTGTTGAAATTGCTATATTAAATTGTGTTTCAACAATAATTAATATTACACAAAATTACGAGAATAATGTCTAACTCGAATACACAACTAATTAAATTCATCCTGCCATAACACTCATACATTCATCCCCAACCACCATCATTCCTCCTTCCCGTCTCTCCCTCTCACCAGTGAATGCTTCGAATGAAATTTTCAGTGGATGGTGCGATAGTTCTATATCAGTCAGAAGTGGCAACACTCCACCAGCCCGACACAACCTCCCCCATCTCTCTCTCTCTCTCTCGTCAGGTAGAAACGACCCAATGATGAGTGAGCTCGTGTCTCCATCCCATCAGCTCGCGACTGGGCCTAGGAATGTAAACACAATATCTTTTACACAGAAAACTTAAAATTCTCTGTCTATATATATATCAGGAAAAGACTGGAATTTTGACACTGATCAACTATTAATGACAAACAAGTGTACAGATAATTTTCGGACACCCTGAACACGTATAAAGCAAAGTAAAACCAAACTGCAAATGAACAACGATCACTTTCCTTTAACACTAAGTAGGTCTTCTCTTCACTCCCACTGCTGATAGTATACTGAGTCACCTCTCAGACCGGTCCTCCCTCATCACCTCTGTTCCCGACATTTCCATTCGCACATGCGTGAAATTAGCCACGTGGAATAAGGAAGGGAGGGAGGGAAGGGGGAGAGGGGATGGAGGGAAGGAGAGGAGAAGTAGGAAGGGGGAGAGGGAGGGAGAGCTCTGAAGACATCTGAACCAAAATGCTGGAAGAAAACTTAGACTGGTTCGTTCGACTCTTGAGATGATACTCTCTTGTGATGAGTCGGTGAGCTTCTGTTTCCTCCAAACTACTATAACCACGAAACAGATCTCCATTAGTAACACCCAGCTCGTCTGTTTTCTGCATAGTTTGGAGAAAGAAAATACCCCTTCCTCCTCTTAACTAACTCTCTGAGGATTCAAAGTGTGCAGTCAGGTCCCAGAAAATGTTCGAAAGTTTTTGGTGTGTTGGGTTGTAAGGAAGGAAGGAAGGAAGGAAGGAAGGAAGGAAGGAAGGAAGGAAGGAAGGAAGGAAGGAAGGAAGGAGAGAGAGAGAGAGAGAGAGAGAGAGAGAGAGGAGAGAGAGAGAGAGAGAGAGAGAGAGAAGAGAGGAGAGAGAGAGAGAGAGGAGAGAGAGAGAGAGAGAGAGAGAGAGAGAGAGAGAGAGAGAGAGAGAGAGAGAGAGAGAGAGAGAGGAGAGAGAGAGAGAGAGAGAGAGAGAGAGAGAGAGAGAGAGAGAGAGAGAAGAGAGAGAGAGAGAGAGTTACAAGGAGTTTACAAGGAAAAGAAGTACCCTAGGGGACCTTACGATCCATACAAAGAGGGTACCTGTGGGTTTAGTTGCGCAAGTAGGCGACCGTCCTCGAATGTGTCATGTGAAACCATCAAGAAACACTCGCACAACGGCTTAAACACCTAGACGGTGGTTTAAGGCTTTGTCTAATCTGGACTTGAACTGATCCACAGAGTTGCTGTTGACCACTTCAGCAGGAAGCGCGTTCCAAGTACCGCAGATGCTGTATGTAAAGAACTTACCACACAGATCACGGTTGTATCGCTTCAGTTCAAGTTTGTAGCCATGATTCCTGGTTGTGCCCTCACTGAGTTGGGAAAATGTCCCTGTAGTCTACATTGTCAAAGCCTCGTAGTATTTTAAACACTTCGATAAGCTGACCACGCAGTCCTCCGGGTTTCCAAAGACAACAGATCGAGTTCTACCAACCGCTCTTTATAGCTCTTGTGTCTAAGAGAGGGTATAAGTTTGGGTTGCCCTGGCTTGCACTCGTTCCAATCTAGCGATATCCTTTCAGTAAGAAGGACTCCAAAACTGGACTGCATACTCCAGGTGCGGTCGGACAAGGGAATTGTACAGACAAAGTACTATCTCCTTGTTCCGGTATCCAAACTGTCGCTTTATGTACCCTAACATCCTTTGGGCTTTCTTCTCAGCCTCAATACACTGCTTTGAGAACTTGAGGTCACTGGTGATAGTTACACCCAAGTCTTTCTCAGTATCAGTGCTTACGAGAGCATTGCCCTTAAGGTTATACTCTGTTCGGGGGTTTCTGTGGCCTATATGCATAACTTTGCATTTGTTCACGTTAAATGGCATTTGCCACGTGTCAGACCACTCCCGATCTTCCTAAGATCTTCTTGTAAGCGGGTAGTATTTCCTTCTTTCGCGACATTCATACCAAGCTTAGTATCATCGGCGAATTTGGAAATCTTGGCAACCATGTCACCATCCACGTCATTAACATAGATGATAACAGTAGTGTCCCAGAACAGAACCTTGGGGAACACCGCTAGTAACGGGCACCCACTCTGAAGCCTGTCCATTCACTACCACCCGCTGCCGTCTGTCACTTAGCCATTTCTCTATCCAATTTGCCACATTTCCGTCTATGCCCAGTGCACGCACTTTCCGAAGGAGGCGGCGGTGGGGTACCTTATCAAAGGCTTTCTGAAAGTCTAAGTAGACAACATCGACCGCTTTATCCCGATCATGCTCACTGAAAACAAAATGGAAGAATTCCACCAGATTTGTGAGGCATGACCGGTGCTGCCGGAACCCATGCTGGGAACCCCTCAGTAGCAAATTGATTCTAAGTGTGCTGTTATTTTGTCCACCATGATGCTCTCCATGAGTTTACAGACTACGAGGTTAAACTGATGGGTCTGTAGTTTGACGGTTGGCTAGCATCTCCCTTCTTGAAGATAGGAGTCACCTCTGCCTCACGCCAGTCTCTAGGAACGCATCCAGTCTGGATTACCCTGTTGAAGACCATGCACAGGTGCCGTGATACTTCACCATGCACTTCTTTCAACACTCTAGTAAGAACCCATCCGGACCGGGGGACTTGTTTGCTTTTAATTCGATTATTTTTCTCTCGATTTCTTCTTGGGTGAAGACCATTGACTCCAACTTCTCACTGAAGGAGTCCAAAGGTTCGGGAATGGGACCACTCTCCTCAGAGAACACTGAAGAGAAGTACTCATTTAAGAGGTTAGCATTTTCTGCATCAGAGTGCATCAATGCTCCATCCTCATTCACCAAGGACCGATCCTGCGTCGGATTGGTTTACCGGCATTCACATAACTGAAAAACTCCTTGGGGTTCTCTTTGCAGAGTCTAGCCACACGGACCTCCTCAGCACGCTTAGCCGCCCTTATTTTGGACTTCACGTTTCGATTCAGGTCTTCTATGACCGTCAAAGTCCCCAGATGCCTTCGCTCGACGATACGCAGTTCTCCTCTCCCTTAGTAGGTTACGGATTTCCCGATTAAACCACTTAGGTTGAATGAACTTCTGACCTGTTCCCTTCAGAGGAATAAAGCGCGACTGAAGTTCCATGAAGGAAGACAAGAATGACCTCCACAGATCATCAGCACTCTCTCCCTCTTCTAGTTCCATTTCAGCAACGCTTTCACGAAGACCTGCAAAGTCCGCTCTCCCCATGTCTAATTTTCTATGCACCGGGGTCACGGACTCCATATTAGGGACTTTAACTGAAAATCTTATAAGCTTGTGGTCGCTTCCACCTATTTCTTCGTTTACAGAGAGGTCTTGAATGATGTCATCCTCTGAGGTGAGGACCAAGTCGAGAGAGAGAGAGAGAGAGAGAGAGAGAGAGAGAGAGAGAGAGAGAGAGAGTTACATAGAAACACAGACCACAACAGACCTTACGGTCCAAACGAGGTGACCTGATTAGAAGGTTACTGGTAGAGAATGAATTACTCCCCAGTGATAGTCGTAGGTAAGGATAGCAAAGTAGAAGGCTCTCTCCCCACCCTCCACTCCCTCCGGCCTGAGCCGTACAGGAAATAAAGTCAGGAATGGGAACCCTGTGGGGTTGGCAGAAATACTCCACAAGGAAATTTTTTTATAGGAAAGATAGAAAGTAGGTGAAATTTGGCTAACTTGCCACCTGTAATGGGCAAAAGATATTCATTAGTAAACATTGTAAGTCGGGGATTAGACGCAAGGTGTTTATCTAAGCGACATTTGAAGCTGTCTACGGTGTTACAGTCAATTACGTTACTGGGAAGCCCATTCCATAAGTTGACGACTCGGTTAAAAAAGAAATTCTTTGATTCGTGCGAATTAAAAGATTTGCCTATGATTTTGCAGCCGTTTCCTCTTGTGTAGTTTGATTGATCAATATTGAAATATTTGTTGCAGTCCATGTTATCTATGCCTTTGATTATTTTAAATACCTGGATTAAGTCACCTCTCAGTCTACGTTTTGTCAATGGAAATATATTTAATTCGCTTAGCCGCTCATCGTACGTTTTATTTCTCAGACTTGGTATCATTTTAGTAACTCTACGTTGGACTCGTTCCAATTTTGCTATATCTTTCTGGTAATACGGGCACCAGGCTTGAACACAATACTCCATAAGGGGACGGACCAAGGAATTATACAAAGTGAGGATTGTGTCTTTAGATTTATACTCGAATGCTCTGCCGATAAAGCCGATAGTTTTATTTGCTTTCTTAATTACTTCCGTACACTGCTGACTGGGTTTTAGGTTACTTGATACTGTTACCCCTAAGTCTGTCTCTCGATCCACGCTTTTAAGTTGCTTACCATTTAACGAGTAGTTTGCTGCTACGTTATGATGTCCGATGTGGAGCACTTTACATTTATCTGAATTGAAGGACATTTGCCAAGTTTTCGCCCAATTTGACAATTTATCGAGATTATCTTGCATTTCTTTAGTCTGTGCGTTAGTGAGTACTGTATTTGCAATTTTGGTGTCATCGGCAAACTTCGATATTATGCATGAGAGGCCTTCGTCTATGTCGTTTATGTAAACTAGGAATAGGATTGGCCCTAAAACTGACCCCTGTGGCACCCCGCTTGTAACGCCTGTCCAACTAGAAGATTTTCCATTTATTACCACGCGTTGTTTTCGGTTTCTTAGCCAGTTCTCTATCCATCTTACGGTATCGCCTTGGATTCTGTGTGATTTTAGTTTAGACATTAAGCGTTTATGGGGAACTTTGTCAAAGGCCTTTTGGAAATCTAGATAAATGATGTCTACTGCTTTACTCTTATCATATTCATTGAAAATGTCATTTAAAAAGTCTAATAGGTTCGTTAGGCAAGAGCGTTTATTACGAAAACCGTGTTGAGTGTCTCTAAGTAAGTTGTTTTCCTCTAAGTGATTTGTAAGTTTATCTCGTATGATTGTCTCTAGCATTTTGCATACGACTGAGGTTAGGCTGATAGGGCGATAGTTGCTAGGTAGAGATTTGCTGCCTTTTTTAAATATTGGTGTTACGTTAGCGAGTTTCCATTCGTCAGGTATTGTTCCAGTGTGTAAAGAATAGTTAAAGAGCAGAGTCAGAGGTTTTACTATTTCGCTTTTTGCTTCCTTTAATACGCGAGGGGAGATCGTGTCTGGCCCAGGTGACTTATTTACATTTAATTTATCGATACATTTTATTACGTCACTTTCTGTTATGCTGATATTACTTAATACCTCGGTATTTTCATTTTGGACTGTTGTTACTGCTGGTATATCGTTTGGATTTTCTGTAGTAAAGACTGATGCAAAGAAAGTGTTAAGGATACCACTCATTCGCTCTTCATCTGTAGTAAAGTCCCCATTCTCATCAAGTAGTGGTCCGATAGTTGACGTGAGTACTTTCTTATGCCGAATATAACTGTAGAACTCTTTCGGGTTTGTCTTACTTTGATTTGCAACGTGTTTTTCAATGGCCTTTTTACTCTGTTTGATTAACTTTTTGGCTTTTCTTCGTAAGTCTGAAAACTTGGCCCGCTCGTTATTGTCGTCTGTGATTTTTACTCTATTATGGGCGTTCTTTTTGGCGCGTAAACAGTCGGCTATCTCTTTACTCCACCACTTGGGCTTTAAGTTTTGTGCTGAACGTCGGTTTTTTAACGGTATGCTATCTTTGACCGCTTTTGCGTACGCATTAGTGAAAAAGTTCCATTGTGTATTAATGTTAATAGTGTCTCGCAGACATTTCCAATCGGTATCTTTTAGTATCGCTCTGAGTTGGTGAAAATTAGCTTTTCTAAAGTCGGGGATTTTTTCGTAGCTGTAATTTATTTCGCTTCTATTGAAATTTATACTGAATGTGATTATGCGGTGGTCGCTATTAGTAAATTCATCACCCACGTTAATATTCTCTAATATTCTCTCTAGAGAGAGAGAGAGAGAGAGAGAGAGAGAGAGAGAGAGAGAGAGAGAGAGAGAATACCTACACACACACACACACACAGAAAGAATACCTACACACACACACACACAGAAAGAATACCTACACACACACACACACACACACACACACACACACAGAATACCTACACACACACACACACAGACACAGAAAGAATACCTACACACACACACACACACACACACACACACACACACAGAATACCTACACACACACACACACACACAGAAAGAATACCTACACACACACACACACACAGAGAGAGAGAGAGAGAGAGAATACCTACACACACACACACAGAGAGAGAGAGAGAGAGAGAGAGAGAATACCTACACACACACACACACACAGAGAGAGAGAGAGAGAGAAATATTCGAAAGTTTTTTGGTGAGTTGGGGTTGTAAGCAGAGAGAGAGAGAGAGAGAGAGAGAGAGAGAGAGAGAGAGAGAGAGAGAGAGAGAGAGAAAGGGGGGGGGTATAATAAGAAGGGAGGGGGGCTGTATGACAGGACAAGCCATTACACTGACTACTGGTGGTAGAGGATTTGAATATAGAATCAAATTTTGAAAGGTCGAACAACTCGTTTTCCTTATAAATGGTCAAGTAGCTGGTCAAATTGAATGCTTATTTTCCTTTTTATACTGATTACATTTCTTCAAACATATCATGGAATTTGATAAACAGGCCAGCTGTACAACCCTGGCTGATAGTGGTGGACCAGGGTACAAGGAGTGTTGTAGAGTAACTCAACAATTTCGAACAAGTGAATTTTACAAACCATTCTCAACGATGAGAGAAGTTTATAAGACTCACTTTTTCGAACTCTGTTCAGTTGCTCTCCAACACTCCATGGACCCTGGTTCACCACTATCAGCCATGGCTGTAAGTACCTACTTAGATATTTTTTAAATTTCAACTGAGTAGGTTTTCCCAATGTAACCAAACCATGCCTACTAACGCTTTCAGGGCCCGTGTCGCACTGTTTTTCGGGAATAACTCTGTAACTAAAGGTTGTATCAGTATGATGTTTTACCACGGGTAAATTCCGCTAATTTTTGACACTATAATGGATTACCAAAAGTGAATAATTAAGGCACTTGTCCCCGAGAAATGCGTCATTTTTATGAAATTTAACACTGGGATACGAACGATCATAGTGTGACGTATATACCATGTCAGTCCACAGACTCGCTCCACCCATCCCCTTCTTTCTCTCCTCCACCCTACTCTCTCTCTCTCTCTCTGGTCTCGAAACTTTGTTCGAAAATACATCACGGTCACAAACTTTGTCATATATATATATATATATATATATATATATATATATATATATATATATATATATATATATATATATATATATATATATATATATATTGGAAGCATTTATTATGTGTATTGGTAAACTATTATCTGATGGTGTCACTGACAGATCAGGGCGGACGTGGGTTAATTATTATTACAACACATATAATTAAATACTGAAGCTTTATTTCATGTGAGACAAACTGGTTTCGGTACTGATGTAGTATTCGAAAATCGTGTTTCTTACATGAATGAACGCAATTTTATTTGGATATATGTGTTGTAATATTGTTGTTGTAATATGTCCATAATGTTTATAACATGTTACTCATTATCAATATAATACGTTTATTTACATGATATTTATTAGAGAACAGTTAAACCCGCATATTGACAAATTATAATTGGGTTTGTTTCGCCCGAGCAGACGACTGAATTTCGGTTCAATTCATAGCTGCCACTGTTACTTCAAACCTCACTGAGACTCATCACAACACCCTTCAAACCATACAGAACAGAGCCATAAAGACAATCACAGGCTGCACAGCTACCACACCTACAGACCACCTACACTATGAAACCAAAGTCCTCAAAATCAAGGATCACCTTGACATGAAAGGCACACAAACACTTGCTGCAGCCTCCACAAACCCACACCATCCACTACACTACATGGCACAACACCCACACATGCCAAGGAACATCAAAACAACACCCAGTATACGATACCATACACAAATACTATAATCTCTTACACCCTGCCCACCCCAAACCAATCTCCAGAAACACATCCATACTCAAATCACTCATCAATCCATCCAAACACTCAAAAACAACACTCAGCTGCATGCACGACCTCCTGACATCCACCCATCCGAATCCTCCCTTCCCCGTGAGGACAGAGTCCACCTGGCCAGGCTGCGGTGTGGCCACCACCCGGCACCTCTGACATATCAGAAGAGGCTGGATAAGTCTTGCTGTTCTATTTTGAATGGTCTGGCCTTACAGAATACAAGTTCCTGATATGAAAGTTGCAGACCTTGACAACCTGTTTAATAATTATTTTCCTCATAATTCAGTTTGGAATTTAAGTGCACTCCGAGGTTTCGCACAGTGGATACTGGGTCCAGCTGATGGCCTCCAATGTTCAACGACAGATCATTTTCAAGATGGTTTATCCTTCTGTTACCACGGATAATGGTGATTTCAGTCTTGTTATCATTCAGTTTCAGTTTCAGCTTTAATTAACATCCATAGTTTGACATCCGACAACAGGGATTCCATTTTCATCTTGGTTTCATTTATATTTTCTATCTTGACATACAGCTGAGTTATGGACCGAGATGCCAGATGATGAAAGGACAATAATAACAGGTGACCTGAACAGACACATAGCAAGCGAGAATTTTGCAGTAGAACGCATTCATGGTGGATATTGAAGTGGTATATTGAATTATGATGGAGAAAGGGTGATAGATTTTGCAATGACATATGATTTGGCAATCTTGAATACTTTCTTCAAGAAGAATAACTACATTACATATGAAAGTGAAGGACAGGAAACCCAGTTGGACTATATTTTATACAAGAGAAACAATATGAGTGAAGTTAGGAACTGTAAACTAAGTGTAAAGTAATCAGAGGAGAAGGAGTGGCTAGACAACATATTATTTAGTTTTGGGAGAGCTAATGATTAAGCGAAGAAAGAAAGGCAAAAGAAGGCCAATGTCCAAGATCAAGTGGTGGAAAATGAAAGATGAAGAACTGAAGGATCAATTTAAAGAGAAGGTACTAGCGGAGATCGAGTTAAAAGATGATGTTGAAGAATGGTGGAATGCCAATGCGGGAAATTTTTTACAAACGGGAGAAGAAATATTCGGGAGAACGTCAGGAAGAGACCCACCAAATGATAAAGAAACTTGGTGGTGGAATGAAGAGGTTGTTGAAAGTATAAAGTTGAAGAAAAGTGCAAAGAAGGAGAACTATGTAAAAACAACTCCTGAAAATAAAGAAAGGCTGAAATTAACTAGCAAAGCATTAATTAAGCAAGGGAGGAGGAAGCTTATGAGGAACTATATTTCGTTCATTATTTATAGGCCACTCCAAGGTCGAGGTGTGGGCCACTCCAGTGCTGTAAAACCAACTGACTCCACTTCCTCTGTCCTCGGCGGCCAGGGCACATGTGTAGCCACCCCTCCCCCTCCACCTCCTACCACTACCCACCCGTATTTATTTTTTTCTTTGTTTATTGTTGAAATTAATAGCAATACCGTGTCATACTACGCAATTAACGCAATAAACATGTACACAGTAATACTATAATGCTTTTGGGCACAAATACGGAGCCGTTTCAGTAGCCATTTAAATAATATTATAATATTAAGGAGAAGTGTGCGGTGTGAAATGATATTATAATATTAAGGAGAAGTGTGCGATGCGTTAAGGGGACACCACACTTCACCCCACTATCTTACGTCATAAAAAACGAGAAGCAGAAACAAAAAATTCGATCGCATTAAAATAATCACTAAAAATCATAAGTTACCCCTATAAACAGCCACTTCTTCATGCTCTATAGTCTAGGCCATGCCGAAGAGAATGGAAGTATAGAGCACCAACTGAAGCATTTCCTACTGATTTTAGTTTCAAAGTGATTTTTTGGTATTTTTTTTCAAATTTCTCCACTAAAAAAGCTAACAACACGAAGGGTATTGACGTTTTGTCAATGAATCATATTCACACGTGATATACGTATATATGAGCACAGTTTGTCGTTTGGATTTCGATCTAAAAGGATTATTTGATTTTTGGCGAATTTTTTCCCAAACATTTCTGGCGAAATTTTTTTTGAACAATTTCAGGCGAGGAATTTTCCCATTTATAGCAGTGATAATGGACTTTTTCGTCTTGAGCAGTGTTGTGCGTGGTCTGCCTGATGTACTGCTATAAAGCCGAGTGTGTGTGATCCATCTCTCAAGACTGGCAGACGACTCAAGTCACGGCTTGGCCTTCACCGCTTTAATTATATAAATATGTCACGGAATTTACCAAACCGATGTCGGCTTTATTATTCTTTTAATTTTTAGTCTAATATGTACTCAGTACCTATTAATTTGTGCCCAAAAGCATTATAGTATTACTGTTTACATGTTTATAAAAGAAAAAATTAAATACGGAGGGGTAGGGGTAGGAGGTGGAGGGGGAGGGGTGGCTACAAATGTGCCCTGGCCGCCGAGGACCGAGGAAGTGGAGTCAGTTGGTTTTACAGGGCTCGAGTGGCCTATAAATAATTATGAAAGAAGTATAGACAGAGGAGGGCCAGAAGAAGATCTATAGAATTGCCAAAGCCAGAGAAGAGAAGACAAAAGATCAAACACACATAAGGCACATGAAGGATGAAAATGGGGAGGTGTTATATAATAATGATGATATCAGGAGAAGATGGAAACAGTATTTTGATAGCTTGCTAAATGAAGAAAACCCCAGGGAAGATATTGGAGATGAAGTGCCAACAGAGAGAAGAATTGAGGGTATTACAAGGAGAGAAGTGGAGAAGGCTTTGAGAAATATGAAGCGAAACAAAGCTGTGGGACCAGATAACATCCCGATGGAAGTATGGAGAAACTTATTAGGTGACGTAGGGATTGACATATTGTGGGACCTGATGAGAAAGATATGTGAGCAGGAGAAGATACCGTTACAGTGGAGAAGAAGAGCCATTGTGTCCATCTACAAGCAAAGGGGTGATATCCAAGACTATAGCAACTATAAAGGTATAAAACTCATATATCATACTATGAAACTATGGGAAAGAATAATAAGAGGAAGGATATAGAAAGTGAAACAAATGTTAGTGAAAACCAGTTTGGATTTATAAGAGGAAGACAAACATCAGATGCGATCTTTGCTTTGAAGCAAACTATGGTAAAATACAGAGAAAAACAGAAAGGACTGCACATAGCCTTCATCGATCTAGAAAAGGCATATGATCGAGTCCCAAGGTCAGAAGTTTGGAGATGCATGAGGCGGAAGGGAGTGAGTGAAAAATATGTGAGACTTTGTCCAAGATATGTACGACAATGTAACCTCACAGGTCAACAGTTGTGTGGACATAACGGAAGAGTTTGATATAAGAGTAGGACTACACCAAGGATCACCAATGAGTCCATATCTCTTCCACCTGATAATGGATGTCATCAGTGAGGAAGTCTGACAGGAGGCACCATGGTCAATGCTCTTCTCAGATGACATTGTCCTGGTGTGCAAGACGAAGGCTGAATTGAGGGACAAGCTATCCAGATGGAGGAAGGCTTTGGAAGACAAGGGTTTTAAGATAAACAGAACCAAAACTGAATATTTGTGGTTCAATGGAAGCGAAAATGGTGAGGAAATGAAAATGGACGAAGAAATCATCAAGAGAGTGCTTGCTTTCAAATACTTGGGCTCTCATGTCACGGAGACCGGGAAACTTGATGTGGTGATTGTCCACAGAATTCAGTCCGGATGGAATGCATGGAGAAAAGTATCAGGGGTCCTGTGTGACAGAAAAATAAGTGCCAGATTAAAGTGAAAGGTGTATAAGACTGCTGTTGGACTCGCCATGCTGTATGGTAGCGAAACATGGGCAGTGAAGAAAACACAAGAAAAGACAATGAACGTGGCAGAGATGAGAATTCTGAGTTGGATGTGTAGTGTAACAAGGAAAGATAGAATAAAGAATGTGTACATAAGAGGGACAGCGAAAGTTACACATATAAGTAAGATGATGCAAGAGACAAGGTTGAACTATCATGGTAATAATGGAACAATTGACCTGACAGATTTTGTGGATATATTAAGATGAAACACACACACACGTTAGATTGAAACACACGTAAGATTAAATTTAACACACACGTAAGATTGAAACACACACACGTAAGATTGAAACACACACACGTAAGATTAAAACACACATGTAAGATTAAAACACACACACACACACACACACACGTAAGATTAGAACACACACACACATAAGATTAAAACACACACACACACACGTAAGGTTAAAACACACACACACACACGTAAGATTAAAACACACACACAGACACGTAAGATTAAAACACACACACAGACACGTAAGATTAAAACGCATACACGCACACGTAAGATTAAAACACACACACACGTAATATTAAAACGCACACAGGCACACGTAAGATTAAAACACACACACACACGTAATATTAAAACGCACACACGCACACGTAAGATTAAAACACACACACGTAAGATTAAAACGCACACACACACACGTAAGATTAAAATGCACACACACACGTAAGATTAAAACGCACACACACACAAGATTAAAACGCACACACACACACGTAAGATTGAAACACACACACACACACGTAAGATTGAAACACACACACACGTAAGATTAAAAGGCACACACGCACACGTAAGATTGAAACACACACACACACACGTAAGATTGAAACACACACACGTTAGATTAAAACATACACACACACACGTAAGATTAAAACACACACACACACGTAAGATTAAAACATACACACACACGCGTAAGATTAAAACACACACACACACACGTAAGATTAAAACACACACACGTAAGATTAAAACATACACACACACACGTAAGATTAAAACACACACACACACACGTAAGTTTAAAACACACACACACACGTAAGATTAAAAAATACACACACACACGTAAGATTAAAACACACACACACGTAAGATTAAAACACACACACGTAAGATTAAAACATACACACACACGTAAGATTAAAACATACACACACACACGTAAGATTAAAACACACACACACACGTAAGATTAAAACACACACACACACACGTAAGATTAAAACATACACACACACACACGTAAGATTAAAACATACACACACATGTAAGATTAAAACACACACACACACACACGTAAGATTAAAACACACACACACACCTAAAGTATTTTTGGTTAGTGAATAATAAAAATAATAAATAATAATTACGTGCATCGGCCGGGAATCGAACCCGGGCCTCCCGCGTGGCAGGCGAGAATTCTACCACTGAACCACCGATGCTTACAATTCGTGGGAGATTTTATTATTATTATTATTAATTTATTTAGTTAGTTAGATAGTTAAAGGAAGATTTTGGTGATTGTAATGTTCCTCCCAACTATACAAATATAAAACAAAATAAACCAACACCCATATAATGGTACTATAAATAAATAATAAAGTATCTGATGTTTGTTTGAAGGAATCAGAATCCTTCCAATCTCCCTTTAATTAATCTCAAGTATTAACTAATTAAATAGGG
>JAWQEG010003168.1:37500-61596 GCA_033782935.1 Petrolisthes cinctipes
CCAAGGAAATAGAAGGAAAGGAAGGACAGTACACACCAAGGAAATAGAAGGAAAGGTGGGACAGTAAACACCAAGGAAATAGAAGGAAAGGTGGGACAGTAAACACCAAGGAAATAGAAGGAAAGGAAGGACAGTAAACACCAAGGAAATAGAAGGAAAGGAAGGACAGTAAACACCAAGGAAATAGAAGGAAAGGAAGGACAGTAAACACCAAGGAAATAGAAGGAAAGGAGGGACAGTAAACACCAAGGAAATAGAAGGAATAAACTCACTGGGCTGGAACCTAACCTAACCTAACCACGACTAGAGTGCCTCCCAGAGCCTCAGTCCGTCTGCAGTATCAGTGTGCGCCAGGCCGTGTGTGAGGTAGGAACAAGGATGCTCTCTCTACTCGACTCTCCCTCCACCACGCTCCTCGTCCTTACAGCTGCCATGGGTGAGTAAAGTCAAGGATGATGTTGATGTTTCCTTTCACAGCAGTTTCCTCTTATTATTATATATCTGTGTAGCCCCTTTGCTCGAGGGATAAACTCAAATGTTTCTCGCATTGGTATTAACAGAAGAATTTTATTAATACTTCATTACAGCAGTTACCTCGTGTGTGTCTGTTTTGGTCTCTGCTCCAAGGATAAGCACAATGTTAATCGAACAGCAAAAGAACATCGTGCGTAACACAGTTTAAAGAAATATAATTAAGAAGCACCGTGAACAACAAAACGAATAAATATTTCTTCACAGCAATTTCCTTCTTTAATAGTTTTGTTTCACCTTGTGCTCCATGGATAATCCAAAAAGATGCTCCCAATAAAACTAACTGAAGAACATCATGCGTTTTATAATAGAAGAACATTGTGCGTATTACGATTTAAAGAAGTGAGATTATGAAGTACCGTGAAGTACAAAATATACTGTGTACTACATTATTGACGCACGTGTAAGTGAGAAGACAACGGTGCACAAAAGTTAGTTACTATCGCAGGAAAAGATTTAACTCGTGTGAGACTGTATACAATAATACTTAGAGTGTGTACCAGTGATATGTGAACTCGAAAATATAATTATACCAACGCCAAGAACACGAATGAAGATAATCCGTGACAAGTTATTAAGCACGACAAAAGAAGAAGACGAATGTGAATATAAATAAGACGAATGAGCAATCATGTGTTATTTTCTGATTTACATGCACACACACCACTAAGAAAACACAAACAAACAAACACGTCGAGTTAAGTAGGTCGAGATGATATATGTAAAGATATGGAGAGTGTGTGATGCAGATGAAGTGTCTGCGTCTGAGTGTGGTGTGTATATATATATATATATATATATATATATATATATATATATATATATATATATATATATATATATATATATATATATATATATATATATATATATATATATATATATATATATATATATATATATACGAGTATATAACGGACTAAATGGCAATAAGTTTAATTAGAAAACCCACTTTATGATTAGCAACAGTATACCAATAAATGCAGTTCTTATTAATGATATCCAGTGCACCTTACACCCACAGACAGACTGAACAACACTGACCACACAGCCACAAATCACATTAACCACTTATATCTAACAGTATTATTTATACTCTTTTTGTCAAGCCAGTACAGTCACGAGCAATACACAATAGGTATTAATGTCTTGTTGAAGTTTGGAACCATCTGACATAACAGTGACCCAATTACAGTGCTTAATAATCCTGACTCATTGTTGCTGGTATTCCTTTACATAATACTCCATCAGGCTTCTCGGAGTAGACCTGGATACCTATTATACATGACCTAATATAAACATTCACGTCATTGAATGATTATCCCTTATAAAAAATAAATGGCCTAGTTGTATACTATTGTGTGTGTATTCATATATGTTCCTAGTCCCTGTGTGTGTGTGTGTGTGTGTGTGTGTGTGTGTGTGTGTGTGTGTGTGTGCTCTTAGTACCGACTGACTGTTATTTTATTGGTATTGCTTCATTTGCACCCACTTCAGGTCCATATATACCTCCATATAATTATGTTGTCATGGAAATTGAGTAAACAAAACACTTACATATTAATACTTTGAATGGCAAGATAAAACCACTAAACAAACGAACGTTATAGTGAGAAAAAAAAACTTAATGGGTAAGTATAGTGTTGGTCATTCTGGAGCAATTGATTCCACTAAATTATTTCAAGCGACAGGACAACCATTTTAGTCGTTAATCTGGTTTTGCTTCCTGGCATTCTGTTTCCTGTGGTTTTTACATAGATTATTTTGGAGGAATCAGTTGCTCAGAAATTTAACTCTCTTTCGGTATGGCATATGAGGCATTGTACAACGGTCAGTATATATATATATATATATATATATATATATATATATATATATATATATATATATATATATATATATATATATATATATATATATATATATATATATATATATATATATATATATATATATGTGTGTGTGTGTGTTTGTGTGTTTGTGTGTGTGAAGGGGGAGGAGAAGGAGTGCGGTGTGTGTAGGGGGGGAGGGTAAGGGATGGGGATAGAATGAAAGAGGGGTAGTGGAGGAAAGGTGAAGGAGACAAGAGAGGAGGAAGAAGAGGAGAAAGAGTGCGGTGTGTGTAGGGGGGGAGGGTAAGGGATGGGGATAGAATGAAAGAGGGGTAGTGGAGGAAAGGTGAAGGAGACAAGAGAGGAGGAAGAAGAGGATAAGGAACAGGATAGAGGGAAGAAGGATAATGGTAGATAATCTACATAGACGCATTTACTCTTAGAATACTTTTTTGTGTCATCACCTGAAGTTAGGAAAATAGACAGAATATGTTACTTGTTATTTGAACACCATTTTGTTCATTTCTTAAATATCATTGAAGAGACACTTGCAGACGACAGTGTATTAAGATTTAAGTATTCTTCTTGTTTCTGTCTGCATATAATGATGCAGCGGGAAGTGAAGCTCTATGAACACCCTTTACTTATGTTCAAGCACATCTGAGTCACAAAGCCTAGAGCAGCTATTTGCACTTGACTCCAGGCACAAACTCCCAGAATTTGTGATCAAATATTTTTTGAGATCTCATATCTCAGTACTGAGAGGTGCCATGACCTGTCATGTCATATCAAAAGATGGCCCCATGTCTTGGCTATCATGACATGATATCGGGTTATTTCCTGGTCCAGACCTTGGGGTACCTAACCTAATCGGGTTGAGATTTTAAGTTTTTAAACTTTTGCTTCAAAGCGTGTATGAAGCAAATATATTTTTTAAATGGCACCAACTTTTTTAAGCCATACTACAGCTACCCCAATGCCTGGGCCAGGCCCATGACTGATGTCATGGTTGAATAGCCTGGACATGACACCCATATGCATGACACCATGACATGGTCATGACATGTCTCAGTAATATATATATATATATATATATATATATATATATATATATATATATATATATATATATATATATATATATATATATATATATATATATATATATATATATATATATATATATATATATATATATCAGTATGCAAGAACATTCGTGGTGATGACGATAGCGTAGTAAACAGACACACAACACAGTCATTGTACCGGTACCACAACATCGTCAACACCACGGATGTTCTTGCATACGGCCCATAGAACAACAAACGCTTGAAGGAAACAAAACGTAACAAATTAATTATCTAGAACTCTGCTTTCACTGACATAAAATGTCTGTACCTCGCACCTTGGCAAGAAGGTAATCGAACACAAGGCTTGGGAGGAGAAAACCTTGAATGTAAATTGGAGCTCTAATACTCCAAACTACGTCATGAAACAGACCTCCAATAAGTAACACTAAGGTGATTTGTTTCCTGGGATAGTTTGGAGGCATCAGTTGCCTTCCAATTTACCAAAAAAGAGGTTTATCCCTTAATGAAATCAATATATTCTGGTCAGAGAACACTATAGTAGCTGTACAATTACGGGCCATAATAAATATCCAGGTCTGCTTAGAGTAGCCTGGTGGAATATTACACAAACTCCAGCAAGTATGTGACACGAAAACCGTTATAATTGGTTCATTGGCACGTCAGATGAATCCATAACACCTGGATAGTTATTATGGGTGGTGAGTGACTATACAATACAGAGGGCCCAGGTGTCCAGTATTACCCTAGTCTTGTCTTGGACGTCCATCTCACTCTTATTATTAGAATGATATAGTTATTATGGGTGGTGAGTGACTATACAATACAGAGGGCCCAGGTGTCCAGTATTACCCTAGTCTTGCCTTGGACGTCCATCTCACTCTTATTATTAGAATGATATAGAGAAACTTTTTAAGATTCGAACGACAACTGTGCTCGAATGACAATATAAATATAAATCAAAAGTAATAATAATAAAAATAATAATAATAATAATAATAATAATAATGATAATAATAATCATTTTAATTTTATTTCTATATAAAAGCACAAGTGCTTGGCTCACCAGGTTCATATATATTCGCCGAAAAGAAATGAGCTGAAATAAATAGCGCCAGGTCATACAAGGTCACAGTCATACAAGGTCACAGTCATACAAGGTCATGGTCATACAAGGTCATGGTCATACAAGGTCATGGTCATACAAGGTCATGGTCATACAAGGTCATAGTCATACAAGGTCATAGTCAATCAGTATTGTGTTAAATCTATGTAAAATCTAAGTGATACAAACATATTATTGTATCTTCATATTATATACTGAAAACATTAATGACGAAACATCCTTATCGATTGTACCGTTAATTTTGTAGGCAAACTATGTATTGTCACAAGCAAATATTACACCACGAGTTAATTAAAGAGTGTCAACTGTTTATTGTTCAATTTTTCAATGCGGTTTAAAAGTTACACCGTAGTCACTTTTGGTGATATTATTATTTGTGATGATTATGTCATTTAATATATTAATATATTAATATATTATCAGATATCTATATTTTAAATGAAACTTTAAAAATAGTAACTGAAACATGACTTTATACATAAATGTTGTGTTTATGTACTTATTATTTTTCTTTTAAGTCAAGCATTATTTATTTACTGCCGCCACCACGTTAGTTACTACACAGATATATTTAAACCACATATTTGTATTCGTTGTGAATTAAAATGTTTCGCTGTGTATCCATATCAGTAACAAGCACCAAATTACATTCACGAGCAAATTTAAAGAGATGTTGTGTGTGTGTACAGAAAATAAATTAAGACATAAATGTGTGTGTGTGTGTGTGTGTGTGTGTGTGTGTGTGTGTGTGTGTGTGTGTGTGTGTGTGTGTGTGTGTGTGTGTGTGTGTGTGTGAATACTGATCGCTGACGTTAATCATTCCAAGCCAGTATGAAGGGTATCAGATTTTCCAAGAAGTAATCCACAACCACTGCCTCCACATCACAATTTTATATCTGAACCTTACATTATCAAGAGCTAATAAAATTTGATAATATATTGTACATTTTACGGCACACAAAACCTACTGATTGTAACTAATGTACTACCAGGCACTACATGTACTACCAGGCACTACTTTAGTAAATAGAGCTACTACTGAAGCTAATGAAAGACAATGCCGTAATCTGACCTTACTACTCCTAACGTCATGTAAACACAATATAATATTCTCACTTCAAACAAGAATATAAATAGATAAACAAAGCTGCCCTGACCCAAGGCTGTGTCAAACTAATATTATTAATATATTATCTTTATGACGTTATGATATGCACATTTTGTTGCCTCTTGGCTCAGTGTTAAGCGTAAGACAGTCAGTGCAAGTGGACGATTTTTTTTTTTTTCAATATTATTAAAGGAGGTAGTACAGTGCTAGAAAATCTGGAGTAACTGATTCATCTAAACTATTCTAAGCAAAAGGTCACCATTATTTTGGTTAAATTAGTTCTGCTTCCTGGCATACTCTAGAGGAATCAAGGCACTTCTGTGTATTTAAAGTGTTTAGTCTCCTTAACTTTACATTTTGAATCAAGAGGAAAGGATAAGCAGCTCAGGTACTTGCTATTAAAAGCTGTTTATTATTGTTGTCATTAAATGTATTATTACATATATACATAAATAATTAAAAGAATTAATATATAAAGAGACATGAACATAACTGAAGAATTTAATTCTGCTTTTTACATTTTACTTAGTGCGAAAAGGGTCGTTTGGTTATTCAGTTACTGTGAGATTATTAAGGGCAGGACCTCTTATTGATTATTGTGAAGTCTATTGATTCCTCCACACTGACACAGAAAACAAATCCCATTATTAGTCCTGGAGTGGCGGAGACTACGTCGTGGGACCACCCCGTATGGCTTTCAAGGAAGAAAGCTATGTGGGCCAACCCGTCACAAAATCCCCCCGCCGTGAGTCCCTGGGAACGGCTTCGGTCACCCGGGCAATACAACATCCTCACACAACACACACAGCTACACATTTTTTCATCACCGAGGAATGATTCTCCGGCTGTCATTTCTCGGCTTCTCCTTCTGGCCGGAGACATTGAAAGCAATCCTGGACCCACAAACAAATACACATGTCCGACATGCTCTAAACCCATCACATCAAGTAGGCAGACAATGGGTTCAGTTCAATGTAACTCTTGTAAGAACTGGACCCATTTATCATGTACAACATTAGCATCCATGAAGCACTACACAAACACATGGACCTGTTCCACACCTAATTCAACACCACAACCTCCATCACCCTCACCATAACTCCCACCTCCATCACCCTCACCATCACCCACACCTCCATCACCCTCACCATCACTCCCACCTCCATCACCCTCACCATCACTCCCACCTCCATCACCCTCACCATCACTCCCACCTCCATCACCCTCACCATCACTCCCACCTCCATCACCCTCACCATCACCCACACCTCCATCACCCTCACCATCACTCCCACCTCCATCACCCTCACCATCACTCCCACCTCCATCACCCTCACCCTCACCATCACCCACACCTCCATCACCCTCACCATCACTCCCACCTCCATCACCCTCACCATCACTCCCACCTCCATCACCCTCACCATCATTCCCACCTCCATCACCCTCACCATCATTCCCACCTCCATCACCCTCACCATCACTCCCACCTCCATCACCCTCACCCTCACCATCACTCCCACCTCCATCACCCTCACCATCACTCCCACCTCCATCACCCTCACCCTCACCATCACCCACACCTCCATCACCCTCACCATCACTCCCACCTCCATCACCCTCACCATCACTCCCACCTCCATCACCCTCACCATCACTCCCACCTCCATCACCCACACCTCCATCACCCTCACCATCACTCCCACCTCCATCACCCTCACCATCACTCCCACTTCCATCACCCTCACCATCACCCGCACCTCCATCACCCTCACCATCATTCCCACCTCCATCACCCTCACCATCACTCCCACCTCCATCACCCTCACCCTCACCATCACTCCCACCTCAACGGTACATGTCACGGACACCTCCGCTGCGAGTCCTGACTGAACCTAATCTGCCCCACCAGTGCCACCACCACTCTGGAAAACAGAAGTAAACTTATGCAGTATACATCAGCCAATAGGCGAGCAGCATTTGAACCTTGCTCTAGTTCGTTTCACTCTATCACACAATAAACAAGCTACTGAACCACATCCAATATGTTTCTTGACACAGAGGGCTTAAAATCCTTTCCCAAACGGACAACCTCATTTCATTAGATAACACTCATCAACAAACTCATATCCCTCACCAAACCCTCTTCCAACCATCCTCTCCCGATATCATCTTCTGCTCTCCCAGTCTCGTCCCCTCGGCTCTGACCACCTCCCAAACATAATCACCAAAAAGACAAGAATCACCCCAATTGGCCAAAGACACATGCACACAAACTACAAAAGTGCCAACTGGGAAGCCTTCATTACTGAAACAGAACAACACTTTGAAACACTGAACTGTACACCCATCACAAACATCAACACAGCTGTACATAAATTCAATACAACTATACAAAACACAGATAAACAACACATCCCTAGAGGTAACAGAAGAAAACACAACCCCAACTTTACAACAGAAATTCAAGACCTCATCAGACAACGAGACACACTTAAACACACATTCCCAACTCCTCTTACACAACACAATGTACACCAAATACAAACACTAAATACACAAATAAACTACAAAATTAAAGAACAGAAAACACTAAATTGGCAAAGGTTTGTCAACACACTTTATCACAAAACAAACACCAGAAAACTCTACGAAACTCTAAACAGCATCACACTGTCCAACAGCAACACTGCACAATAACATATGCAGCCGTCATAACAACAGACACTATACCTTCTAATAAATAACAAGCAAACACCCTCATCCAGCACTTTTCTCATGTCAGCCACCTTCACCCTCACCCTGAAGACCGACAAGTTATCAGACGTAAGAGACATTTTCCCACTGATCCAGACTATGCACCATTCACAAACCGTTAGACGAATCACATCATCCACAACCTCAAGCACTCATCTGCCTGTGGCCCTGACAACATCAGTAACATACACCTTAAACACCTTGGATCACAAGGCATACAAGCACTCACTAACATAGCAAATTAAAGCTTCTCACACAATACCCAACATCTGGAAACACGAAAATATCATAATTATCCCCAAACCCAACAAAGATCCCACATTACCCTCATTTAATCGTCCCATCACCCTCCTTTGCAACCTCTCCAAAGTTACTGAGCACCACATCATTAGCCTAATCACACCGCACATCCCCCTCGCAATCCTCACAACATGGTGTCAGACCTCTATACTCAACAAACACTCTTCTCACTGAGCTCACACAAAGAATGTATGATGGCATCAACTCAGATAGATCCCCTTAAAGAACACTCCTCGTCACACTGGACATCAGCAAATCATTCAATGCTATCCCCCACCACAACCTCACAAACAAAATATACAACACAAACATGCCTAACAATACAAAAAGATGGCTAGCCAGCTTCTTGAGAGAAAGAGCCGCCCATTTGTTTTCATTTTTATATTGATCAATGTTTTTTTTACCCTGCTGCTTGTGCCTCCCCCGACGCTGGTGATTTTAATGGGAGAAACTCTTGATGATAAATTGGAAGGCTATTGTAATAATCCTCCAATATTTATCACGAAATAGATTTCCTATTAGTAACAATGAGGTGATTCCTTTCCCGGGATAGTTTGGAGGAATCAGAAGCCCTACAATATGTGTGTGTGTGTGTGTGTGTGTGTGTGTGTAAGGTCCTTTCCGTAACCTAATGAGACAAACCGTATAGTATGTGGAAACTCATGCTTATTACTGTAACTTTAACAGAATGCCACACTACCATCAGTAATGCTATATTTTGACACCTGTCTTGAAGAGTGAAAAGAACACAGTGTAATGAGAGAGAGAGAGAGAGAGAGAGAGAGAGAGAGAGAGAGAGACGTCTAACCTTCCCTACTTGAGCAACCACGCCAACCAGCATCAACTCAGGTAAAATGAGATCACCTCACCTAACAGTCCTCTCTGCCAACGTGCGCGGCCTCCGCACTAATATAGGTGACCTCACTCACAACTTCATCCTGAGGCACCGGACAGACATAGTTGTTGTGACAGAAACATGGCTGACCAGTGAGGTGGAGTCAAGCTTCGGAAAAATCCCAGGATACACCCACTGGATGAGAGAGGACCGACATAGAAGACAGGGAGGTGGTGTGGCAATCTGCCTTAAGGAAGGTCTGCAGGCACACAGACTGGACATAGAGACACCACCTTTGACAGAGGCGGTGTTTCTCAGAGTAGTGATGGCTAATGGCACAGGCCTCCTACTCTGTGCCATGTACCGCCCCCGAGACAAGGCCCCGCCCCCATAAACTTCCTCACGGAGCACCTGGACGACCTGTTGACACGTCATCGCTGTAGGCATGTCCTCATCGTGGGTGACTTAAACCATCACATGGAAGGAGCCGCCTACGAAAACCTACTGACAGTGCAGGGACTGACAGACTATGTCACTTTCCCAACCCATGAACGTGGTGGAACACTGGACCCCGTCATCACAGACCTGGGCGAGGGTACCGTCACCTGTCACCAACTTGGACAGGTTGGGAGCTCTGACCATCATGCCATCCTGACCAAGACAGAGGTGGATGTGGCGCGTGAGGAGGCCATCTCCCGCACCATATGGCTGTGGGACAGGGCAGACTGGTCCTCGTTGAGGAGGGACCTTCAGCGTACGGACTGGGGTGCCATCCTGACTGGATGTGCAGACGCCAAGGCCAGGGCTTTCACCGAGCGGCTAAAGTCTTCTCAGCATCAGCATGTTCCTCACCGCCAGTACACGTCGAGACCCACCGATCAGCCCTGGTTCGGGTATCGATGTCGGCTTGCGGCAGAGAGGAAGTACTCTGCATGGCTGCGATACAAGAGGAACAGAACCCTCCGCAACAACACTCTCCACCGCGAGGCAAGTAGGAGCATGGCAGCCACCAGCATGTGGGCACAGCGGAGGTGGGAAAATGACCTCCGCTCGAAGCTGTGCGGACCAGGGGTGGGTAGCAAGACCTGGTGGTCCCTTATTAAGGAGAGACAAGGTACCAACCAACAGGAAACCATCCCTCCTCTCACTAGGCTAGACGGCACCACGGCAATGAGCAGCAAGGAGAAAGCTGACCTGCTGGCTGACATTTTCTCAACCAAGATGACCGTCGCCGACCCGAACAGGCCTCCACCTCAGCTGGCACAGGAGTGTGACCAGGAAATAACAACGGTGGAGGTGACACAGGGGAGAGTAGAAAACCTCCTAAGAGCAGTGGACATCAGGAAGGCATCTGGGCCCGATGATGTGAGCCCACAAATACTACGCCACTGTTCGAGTGAGCTGGCAGGACCTCTCACGGAGGTGTTTACCTCTTGTGTCCGGGAAAACACGTGGCCCTCCATATGGAAAGAGGCTCGTGTGGTGCCTGTACACAAGAGGAAATCCAGAACTAACCCTGCCAACTACAGGCCTATCTCTCTCCTGTCTGTGGTTGGCAAAGTATTCGAGAGGATAGTGGTAGAGACCCTCACCCACCACCTTGATGACAAATCCCTCTTGTCAAACCATCAGTTCGGGTTTAGATCTGGCCGCTCCACCTCGGACCTTCTTATGCTCCTCTCCAGGGACTGGCAAGACTCCCTGGATAATGGCCTGGATACTATTGTCGTTGCTCTAGACATTGCAGGTGCCTTTGACCGTGTGTGGCATGCGGGCCTGCTGGAAAAGCTCCGTGCCAAGGGCATTAAGGGTCGCCTCTTGATGCTGATGGGTGACTACCTCCATGACAGGACACTCCATGTAGTGGTCAATGGGCAGCAGTCCAGGAACCTCCCAGTAGGGGCCTCAGTCCCTCAGGGATCTGTGCTGGGACCGGTTCTCTGGAATCTATACATGGACGACCTTCTCAGGACCTTGCCAGCACTCTCTGCATATGCCGATGACTGCACACTCTCCCGCTCTTACTCCCGCCAGGATAGCCAGCGAGTAGTTGCTGACATCAATCAGCAGCTACATGCAATAAAGAAGTGGGGAAAGCGATGGCAGGTGAACTTTGCACCTGAGAAGACACAAGCCATTGTGGTTTCTCGGTCCCCGGCAGCCTCACAAGCTGTTGAGGGAAAAGTGAAGTTTGGCTCCATCACCCTCCCACTCCAAGACCACGTCAAGATCCTTGGAGTGACCTTCGATGCGGAGCTCCGCTTCGATAAACATATCAACCACATCGCCCATCAGGCCTCCCTTCGGGTCTCTGCCTTACGTAGAGTGGCAGGCTTCCTGGACAAGCGTGGCCTTATGACACTCTACAAGGCACAGGTAAGGCCCCACCTTGAGTATGGGGCTCTGACGTGGATGTCCAGTGCTGCAACACACCTGCAGAGACTTGACAAAGTGGAGCGAAGAGTGCAGCGTCTGATCAAGAACAACAGCTGCCCTCCTCCCTCACAAGACATACCTGCCCTGGACACACTGGAGCACCGCCGAGACGTTGCTGCTCTAGTGGTCCTCCACAAGGCACAGGTACAAGAGGTGCAGCACCTGGCAGGACTTAGGCTCCCCCCGCGTGAGGCTGTGAGAGACACGAGAACGGTGCTCTCCAGCCAAGAGCAGGTTGGGGTGCCGAGGTCACACACCAGTCAGCACCAGAGGACCTTCACTGCCAGAACTTCACGAATGTGGAATGTGTTCACTGCAGCAGCTCCCTCCATGCAACACCTGTCTATCCAACAAGTGAAGGTGGCTGCTCACAGGTGGCGAGGAACATTACCAACGCCCATCAGACACATATAATCATTCAAATGCGGCTTTTAAGATAGTGCCACGAGGAAAAGTGACACTTTAAGCCGCACATTAGTGTACAGTGAGCTGTTCTAACTGTTTAGCCATGTACAGCTACCAGAAAGTTTAGAAAAAAAAAGAAAAAAAAGAGAGAGAGAGAGAGAGAGAGAGAGAGAGAGAGAGAGAGAGAGTTACAAGGAGTTACAAGGAAAAGAAGTACCCTGGGGGACCTTACGATCCATACAAAGAGGGTACCTGTGGGTTTAGTTGCGCAAGTAGGCGACCGTCCTCGAATGTGTCATGTGAAACCATCAAGGAACACTCGCACAACGGCTTAAACACCTAGACGGTGGTTTAAGACTTTGTCTAATCTGGACTTGAACTGATCCACAGAGTTGCTGTTGACTACATCAGGAGGAAGCGCGTTCCAAGTACCGCAGATGCTGTATGTAAAGAATTACCACACAGATCACGGTTGTATCGCTTCAGTTCAAGTTTGTAGCCATGATTCCTGGTTGTGCCCTCACTGAGTTGGAAAATGTCCCTGTAGTCTACATTGTCAAAGCCTCGTAGTATTTTAAACACTTCGATAAGCTGACCACGCAGTCTCCGGGTTTCCAAAGAGAACAGGTCGAGTTCTACCAACCGATCTTTATAGCTCTTGTGTCTAAGAGAGGGTATAAGTTTGGTTGCCCTGGCTTGCACTCGTTCCAATCTCGCGATATCCTTTCGGTAAGAAGGACTCCAAAACTGGACTGCATACTCCAGGTGCGGTCGGACAAGGGAATTGTACAGACAAAGTACTATCTCCTTGTTCCGGTATCCAAACTGTCGCTTTATGTACCCTAACATCCTTTGGGCTTTCTTCTCCGCCTCAATACACTGCTTTGAGAACTTGAGGTCGCTGGTGATAGTTACACCCAAGTCTTTCTCAGTATCAGTGCTTACGAGAGCATTGCCCTTAAGGTTATACTCTGTTCGGGGGTTTCTGTGGCCTTTATGCATAACTTTGCATTTGTTCACGTTAAATGGCATTTGCCACGTGTCAGACTACTCCCCGATCTTCCTAAGATCTTCTTGTAAGCGGGTAGTATTTCCTTCTTTCGCGACATTCATACCAAGCTTAGTATCATCGGCGAATTTGGAAATCTTGGCAACCATGTCACCATCCACGTCATTAACATAGATGATAAACAGTAGTGGTCCCAGAACAGAACCTTGGGGAACACCGCTAGTAACGGGCACCCACTCTGAAGCCTGTCCATTCACTACCACCCGCTGCCGTTTGTCACTTAGCCAGTTCTTTATCCAATTTGCCACATTTCCGTCTATGCCCAGTGCACGCACTTTCCGAAGGAGGCGGCGGTGGGGTACCTTATCAAAGACTTTCTGAAAGTCTAAGTAGACAACATCGACCGCTTTATCCCGATCATGCTCACTGAAAACAAAATGGAAGAATTCCACCAGATTTGTGAGGCATGACCGGTGCTGCCGGAACCCATGCTGGGATCCCCTCAGTAGCAAATTTGATTCTAAGTGTGCTGTTATTTTGTCCACCATGAGTTTACAGACTATCGAGGTTAAACTGATGGGTCTGTAGTTTGACGGTTGGCTAGCATCTCCCTTCTTGAAGATAGGAGTCACCTCTGCCTCACGCCAGTCTCTAGGAACGCATCCAGTCTGGATTACCCTGTTGAAGACCATGCACAGAGAGAGAGAGAGAGAGAGAGAGAGAGAGAGAGAGACTTAGTATTGGTCAACCTGGAGTACCTGATTCCTTCTAACTATTCTGAGCAACAGACCACCATTATTTTTGATAATCTAGCCCTGTTTCCTGCCATACTTTGTGGAACTCAAGGTGATCCAATGAACCAAATTTATATAATATTCTCCTTTAAGGTGCCGTGTCCAGTTTGTCGTCTCAGGGCCTTGCATTGTTTTGTGTTTACCATAAGGCGCTATCCGAATAATAATAATAATTTCACTTCGGTTTGTCACACTTCTTGACTGACATTTTATTAATGTTATGTCAATGTCTTTATAATTGTGTATTTATTGACATATAAGCGTAAATAATCGGAATTCTGTATGTATAATTTAGAGAATATCCGGTGACATCAACATTATTTTGAAAATTATCTTTTTCTAGTTGCATTTATCTATGTATCTAAATACCTCTCTATTTATTTATTTATCTATCTGTTTGCTTAGCCATCTATCATTGTACCTATCTATATAATTATTGTTGTACGTTTTGTTATTCGTAACAGTCATTCAGTGTAAAGTTTGGAAGATGAGTATCAGTGAAAGTTCTATATCAATTAAATCAATTAAAAGATTATTTCCAGTGTATTTATTTTGTATTACTAGAACGTGCTTGAAGAATTTTCGCATTATTTTTATTTTGTGTTGTAATATATATGTCAGATGAGACTATATTTCTAACGTGAATTTACTTTATTACTAAAACTCAACACACAAACTTGCTTTACTGTACATGTAGGTCATGAAACATAGGGCCGTATGAGAGAATATCCTTGGTGTTGATGATAGCTTGGTATCGGTATGATGGCTCTGTAGTGTGTCTATGAAGTTATAGCACCGGTACCACGCCATCGTCAACACCATGAATGCTCTTGTCTCTTGATAGTATACAAGACAGGGAGAATATAATAAAACAAGGCATGGGAATCCCGTAGACTTTTTTTCTCGGAGACTTTGTTCTGGTTCTTATTCATCTTCCTCCCTACTGTCAATCTATTCCCTTCGTGCTTACTGTCCCACCTCCATATCACCTTTTCCCTCGTCCTACAATTCTTCAACTGTCTCTCCTTTCCTTCAACTTCCTTAGTGCTTGCTGTCTCACATCTCTGTCACCTTCTCCCTCATCCTACAGGGTCTTCCAAGCATTGGGCGGTCTCATATTATCTTAAGATTCAAACTAGCTTGAATATGGAATACGTTCTTTTGAAACAAGTTATTTAGGAGTTCCAGATTTAAATAAACGGTTCAGAGGAAAGAAGGAAATCTGACCTCAACGTCCCCTCGTTCTTATGTAAACAGTGTTAGGTTATGTATGTCTGTATGTTTGTATGTACGAGTATGTACAGTATGTATGAAATCATGTATAATGTGCGTACGTATAGGTAAAAGTAAAAAGTTTCAGATTGTCTTGATGTTTACATTAATTAGTAAACGTAGGCCCCTGGGTTCTGTGTTGATGTGAATAATTATAAAGAAATTCTGGTCCCCTTCCCTGTTAAAAGGTTTCCTCGCCAGACAAACTAGTTACATATTTCCATTAAACTTGCACGAGTACACACACACACACACACACACACACACACATGACAAGTTAAAGGAAGGGACATTACGGGAATACTCAATCCTGTAACACACACACACACACACACACATTTATTATAGGCAGCAATATAATTACAATGAACTGTACACTTTACATGGGCTGTTTCCTTGGCTGCTTAGTGATCATACGTAAAGAAGAAATATAAAAGATGGAAATGGTGAGTGTTTTTATTAATAGGTGCGTTGGGATTGTGTAAAAGCTAATATCAATGGAGTGTCATTTATTTATTTATGTCAAGTTGTGCCAGGGAATTATCAACTCGGTGTTACTATTAGTTTTTTTTTATTTCATGTCATCGTTTGGGGGAATCAGTATCCTTTCAATTTCTCTACATTAATCGGCCCCTTCAACACAGTCCATGTATAGGTAAGTAATCTCAGCTCGACCTCCTTCATGGGTGCGTGGGTTAAAGGGAGAAATTCGTGATGGAAAATATGAGATGAACTGAATCCTCCAAACTATATCACGTTACAGATTATAAAAGGAAGGAGTGTGAGTATGGAAGTGAAAAAGGGACTGAGAAATAGTATAATCCTGCCAACACTGACATATGCGTCGGAGACATGGAAATGGACTATACGGCTCATCAATCGAGAATAGGTGCTGTGGAAATGAACTACTTGAGAGGAGCATGTGGACTTATTGGGTGGGATGGAGAAAGTAATGAGAGTGTATATGAGAGATGTGGTATGAGTGAGAAGGCAATTGGTATTGAGTGTGGAGTGGTTGAGAGAGTGAAGCGTAATACACTGAGATGGTTTGGACATGTAGAGAGAATGCAAAGTGTGGAGTTTGTAAAGAAGGTGTATGGAAGTGAAGTTGTGGCACCTGGTGTGAGTGGCAGACCTCCGGTTAGATGGCAGAACAGAGTGGAAGAGTATGTGAGAGAGAGAAGTGTGAGGGGGGGAGGGGGGAAGGAGCAATTGAGGAGGGAGTGTTGGAACAGGGACAACTGGAGACACTTTTGCCGTGGCCACTCCCTTGGTGGGAGTTCCCAGAGGGAGCAAGGCGTCGGAGCTGTAGATAGATAGATAGATAAATCCTCCATTAGTAACATTGAGATTATTTGTTTTTCCTGGGATAGTTTGAAGGAATCAGTAGCCCTCCAATTGACGAAAAATTGGTTCTCCCCTTTAAAGGACGTAACCAGTGTGGAATGTGTACGGAGTTAGTAACATACAAGAATGCAACTTCATATTTAAAGGCATGTTAAAAATAAAATAGCAACATTAATTTTCCTTACACTACATAACCATCACATGTAACACCACCACAATCATCATCATCATCAAATATATCACCACCACCACCATCACCACACCACCATCACCACACCACCAGCACCACCACCACCATCACCACACCACCACTACTACCACCATCACCACACCACCACTACTACCACCACCACTACCACCATCACCATCACCACCACCATCATCACCACCATCACCACCACCATCACCACCACCATCACCACACCACCACCACCACCACCACCATCATCATCACCATCATCACACCACCACCATCACACCACCACTACCATTATGTAATCTTCAGTAATATAAGGATTACTGGAGGCTCTAAGGTCATAATTATTTCTTAAAAGAGAATCGGTTTAACTTTCACCAACATGAAGAAAAACAAATAACGCACAAAATGTAATGAATGGGAGATGATGATGATGATGATGATGTCACAATTTCTACACTACACGGCATCAGGAAATGGATTTTAAGATTTGTAATTAATTTTGTCTCCGGGGCTGAAACTTTCAACCCTCAAGAAGAAAAAGGAAAACAATTATAAGGAAAAGTCTACTAATGAAACCAGACTCCTCCAGTTTATTCCAAGCTACAGACCACCTTAAAGAGGGTGCGGGGGTATGGGACAGGCTTGGTGGGGGGGGGGGGGTTTAGGGAGTGAGGGAATAGAGGGACAGGCTTGGGGGGGGGGTTTGGGGAGTGCGGGGGTAGGGAACAGGCTTGGGGGGTTTTTGGGGAGGTGCGGGGGTAGGGGACAGGCTTGGGAGGGGGGGTGCGGGGGTAGGGGACAGGCTTAGGGGGGGGGGGGTTTAGGGGGGTGCGGGGGTAGGGGACAGGCTTGGGGGGGTTTTGGGGAGTGCGGGAGTAGAGGGACAGGCTTGGGGGGGGCAGCGGGGGTAGGGGACAGGCTTGAGGGGGTTTTGGGGAGTGCGGGAGTAGGGGGACAGGCTGGGGGGGGGTCAGGGGAGTGCGGGAATAGGGGACAGGCTTTCTACCCACCCCAAGCCTTTTCCCCCTATTCCCGCACCCCCTTAAGCCAGGCTGGGAGTAATGTGTTAATTAAATAAATCAATAAATAAAATAATTAGGATTGTTATACTGTTATGTTCACGTAGCCAACCTCATTTGTTACATTCTACTTAGACTCGACTCGTTTAACTTAATTTCATGGCTTTCAGCTCCATACACTTAAATTTAATAAAGAACTTAACATGAATATATTAGTGCACTTTTATTGTTGTTGTTGTTTTTAATCTTGTCATTATCATCATTATTATTATCATCATCATTATTATTATTAATATTATTATTATTAATATTATTATTATTATTAATATTAATATTAATATTATTATTATTATTATTATTATTATTAATATTAATATTAATATTATTATTATTATTATTAATATTATTATTATTATTAATATTATTATTATTATTAATATTATTATTAATAATAATAATAATAATAATAATAATAATAATAATAATAATAATAATAATCATCATAATAATCATCATAATCATAATAATAATAATAATAATAATATTAATATTAATATTAATATTAATATTAATATTAATATTAATATTAATAATAATAATAATAATAATAATAATAATAATAATAATAATAATAATAATATTATTATTATTATCATTATTATTATTATTATTAATATCATTATTGTTATTAATATCATTATTGTTATTGTTATTGTTATTGTTATTCTTATTGTTATTCTTATTGTTATTGTTATATATAATATATATATATATATATATATATATATATATATATATTTTTTTTTTTTCGTCAATACTACTACGACTACTACTATTACTACTACTACTACTACTACTACAGGGTGATTCAAAATAAACGTTACCCATACTACATATAATATTTATTACGTGTATATTATAAGCTATACATATGCATTTAAGATATGAAATACAGATGTTATTTACAGTGTTTAAGAAGCAATAGCAGATCATATTCACAGCATAATGTTCAAAATGTGATCCATTTTCATGAATGCAAGCTTGTACCCTTTTTACCATGTAAAGTAGGATTGCTACAGTAATGTTTGCAATTGCAGTTTCAATGTTAACTTTCAGTTGGTCTAATGTGTATGGGTTAGTCTGATAGACCACACCATTCAGGTGACCCCATAGTAAGTAATCAGGAGATGTAAGGTGTGGCCATCTTGGAGGCCACATGTTTTTGGAAATGAGTCGGTCAGTGAAAAACTCCGGCAGGAATACTGTAGTTTGATGTGACGTGTTACTTGTGGCGGCGTGTTGTTGTAACCAGCAGTAACGTTCATTCTCATCATGAAGTGTGATGAACTATGTGATGATATCCCGGTATACATCACCATTCACTGTTGCCTCAAACAAAATTGGACCCACCACATACCCGTTAAGTTGGAACGTTGCTTCATCACTAAAGAAAACATTGTCAAGTACGCCAACTCCAAGTTCCTCAACAAAACGTAGAAACTATATAACCTGCAGTACTGTACACGCTTTACTAAGTGTAGTTGTCGCAGTCCTTAAACCACACGAATGGGATATGACTGCAGGTGTAATTTCTTAGCAGCTCACTGTGCACCAGATTACGACATTTGTGCCTCTTATGAAAGTTTCCTGAGACGTTTTCTTGGAGATCTTTGTAACCGCTCCTTTACAACTTCAATCTTTTCATCAGTCAACACAGATGGTCGTCCACTTCGTTTTCTTCTGTCGTGCACTGCACCTCCAGTCTCACGAAAACGGTCAACCATTCATAAAATTGTCATCTTATTGATATTGGGGGGGGGAAGGGGGACGATCTTTTTATTTGTACATAAGACCGTGTTGAAAAATATTGTTCAAGAATAAAAACACGATGAGCTTGTGAAAATACCATCATGCTTCATCTGAGAACAAAGCACTCTTGAGAATATACAGAACACATCACTCACCAAGTGGTGTTGGTGTATCATCAACACATGTCATTGGTGACATCTGTGTTAAGAAAACAATATTCCTACCTATTCTTCATTATTTTATGACCATTCTATGATGGGTAAGGTTTCTTTTGAATCATCTACTACTACTACTACTACTACTACTACTACTACTACTACTACTACTACTACTAATAATAATAATAATAATAATAATAATCATAATATAAGAAATAATAATAATAATAATATTGCGTTTTCTGAATGTAATTATTTATATAATAACCTTTCTCTCAAGATCGTACAAACATACAATTACATATGACCTAAAACAGAGGTTTGATTCAGTGGCTCCAACAATTATCAATCCATGATGTGATGAAGTTATAAATGAGTTACGTTTAGTGGTTCAATCCACAATTACCAGATGAACCGTGTGATCAGGGCAGTGAGAGAGATGGACAAGTAGATGGTGCATAAATAGATTAACACACTGAGAGAGAATTCAAGAGAGAGAAAGATAAGCTATATATGTACAGTGAGAGTTAAAGCGTTGTTGCAGTTTTGTCTGGAGATGAAAATAATGCAGCACGTGAAACCTTAAGGAAATCCTATGATACACGGCCAAATATAGTAACAAATTTTTTTTTATTCATAAGAATATATTTTCAACATATTTCACGACATGATTATTGACGCCCACTGTACTGTACATTATTGACTTGTAAATATGGGTTTAACGGAGAGAGAGAGAGAGAGAGAGAGAGAGAGAGAGAGAGAGAGAGAGAGAGAGTTACAAGGAGTTACAAGGAAAAGAAGTACCCTAGGGGACCTTACGATCCATACAAAGAGGGTACCTGTGGGTTTAGTTGCGCAAGTAGGCGACCGTCCTCGAATGTGTCATGTGAAACCATCAAGGAACACTCGCACAACGGCTTAAACACCTAGACGGTGATTTAAGGCTTTGTCTAATCTGGACTTGAACTGATCCACAGAGTTGCTGTTGACTACATCAGCAGGAAGCGCGTTCCAAGTACCGCAGATGCTGTATGTAAAGAACTTACCACACAGATCACGGTTGTATCGCTTCAGTTCAAGTTTGTAGCCATGATTCCTGGTTGTGCCCTCACTGAGTTGGAAAATGTCCCTGTAGTCTACATTGTCAAAGCCTCGTAGTATTTTAAACACTTCGATAAGCTGACCACGCAGTCTCCGGGTTCCAAGAGAACAGGTCGAGTTCTACCAACCGATCTTTATAGCTCTTGTGTCTAAGAGAGGGTATAAGTTTGGTTGCCCTGGCTTGCACTCGTTCCAATCTCGCGATATCCTTCCGGTAAGAAGGACTCCAAAACTGGACTGCATACTCCAGGTGCGGTCGGACAAGGGAATTGTACAGACAAAGTACTATCTCCTTGTTCCGGTATCCAAACTGTCGCTTTATGTACCCTAACATCCTTTGGGCTTTCTTCTCAGCCTCAATACACTGCTTTGAGAACTTGAGGTCGCTGGTGATAGTTACACCCAAGTCTTTCTCAGTATCAGTGCTTACGAGAGCATTGCCCTTAAGGTTATACTCTGTTCGGGGGTTTCTGTGGCCTATATGCATAACTTTGCATTTGTTCACGTTAAATGGCATTTGCCACGTGTCAGACCACTCCCCGATCTTCCTAAGATCTTCTTGTAAGCGGGTAGTATTTCCTTCTTTCGCGACATTCATACCAAGCTTAGTATCATCGGCGAATTTGGAAATCTTGGCAACCATGTCACCATCCACGTCATTAACATAGATGATAAACAGTAGTGGTCCCAGAACAGAACCTTGGGGAACACCGCTAGTAACGGGCACCCACTCTGAAGCCTGTCCATTCACTACCACCCGCTTGCCGTCTGTCACTTAGCCAGTTCTCTATCCAATTTGCCACATTTCCGTCTATGCCAGTGCACGCACTTTCCGAAGGAGGCGGCGGTGGGGTACCTTATCAAAGGCTTTCTGAAAGTCTAGAGTAGACAACATCGACTGCTTTATCCCGATCATGCTCACTGAAACAAAATGGAAGAATTCCACCAGATTTGTGAGGCATGACCGGTGCTGCCGGAACCCATGCTGGGAACCCCTCAGTAGCAAATTTGATTCTAAGTGTGCTGTTATTTTGTCCACCATGATGCTCTCCATGAGTTTACAGGACTATCGAGGTTAAACTGATGGTCTGTAGTTTGAACGGTTGGCTAGCATCTCCCTTCTTGAAGATAGGAGTCACCTCTGCCTCACGCCAGTCTCTAGGAACGCATCCAGTCTGGATTATCCTGTTGAAGACCATGCACAGGTGCCGTGATACTTCACCATGCACTTCTTTCAACACTCTAGGTAAGAACCCATCCGGACCGGGGACTTGTTTGCTTTTAATTCGATTATTTTTCTCTCGATTTCTTCTTGGGTGAAGACCATTGACTCCAACTTCTCACTGAAGGAGTCCAAAGGTTCGGAATGGGACCACTCTCCTCAGAGAACACTGAAGAGAAGTACTCATTTAAGAGGTTAGCATTTTCTGCATCAGAGTGCATCAATGCTCCATCCTCATTCACCAAGGGACCGATCCTGCGTCGGATTGGTTTACGGCCATTCACATAACTGAAAAACTCCTTGGGGTTCTCTTTGCAGAGTCTAGCCACACGGACCTCCTCAGCACGCTTAGCCGCCCTTATTTTGGACTTCACCGTTTCGATTCAGTCTTCTATGACCGTCAAAGTCCCCAGATGTCTTCGCTCGACGATACGCAGTGTCTCCTCTCCCTTAGTAGGTTACGGATTTCCCGATTAAACCACTTCGGTTGAATGAACTTCTGACCTGTTCCCTTCAGAGGAATAAAGCGCGACTGAAGTTCCATGAAGGAAGACAAGAATGACCTCCATAGATCAGTCAGCACTCTCTCCCCTCCTCTAGTTCCATTTCAGCAATGCCTTCACGAAGACCTGCAAAGTCCGCTCTCCCCATGTCTAATTTTCTATGCACCGGGGTCACGGACTCCATATTAGGGACCTTACTGAAAATCTTATAAGCTTGTGGTCGCTTCCACCTATTTCTTCATTTACAGAGAGGTCTTGAATGATGTCATCCTCGGAGGTGAGGACCAAGTCGAGTATGTTAGCACCTCTTGTTGGCTCCCTTACCCATTGAGTGAGGAATTCATCATTTACAAACTCCAAGAGTGGTGTGTTCTCGGCAGAGGGGCTCTCTGGTTTCCCAGTCAACATGTGTGTTGAAGTCCCCATAAGGATGCACACCCTGCCGTCCACTAGTTCACCCAGCAACTGGTATAGGTCCCTGTCCATCTCATTGAGTTGTCCAGGGGGTCTATAAAGCAGAAGGGTTCTGTATTTTGCAGTGCCTATTTCTAGGTCAACTCCAAGAGCTCGTGGTTCGATGTGATGTTGCAGGTCATCGATTTGATGGAGTTCTTTACATACAACAGCACACCACCACCCCCTCTGTCCTCTCTATCTTTGTGGAAGAGTTGGTAGCCTGGAATCACGAATTCCCCTTCAAGATCTCTGTCTGAGGTTCTCAACCATGACTCCGTTATGGCCACCATCTCGGGTTCCTCTGTCGCAACGAGGGCCCGCAGTTCCAAAAACTTGTTTCGGATGGACCTGGCGTTGAACAATAGAACCTTCAGGGAACCCCCAACTGCAGGGCTCCCTATACTCTTCCGTTTCCCGGTTTGGTCATTGTCTTGGTAGTGCTGGGGATATCCTTCTTCAGGATCTCAGCGAATGTCTTCTCTGGGGTCACTCTAGCATAGCGACGAGGGCTCTCCTCCACGCTCGGTCGAGTGCTCCTGAGACATCGTCGGACGGCGTCTTCCATTAATTTGGAAAGCACTTCTTTCCCCTTTAGTGAGAGATGTGTGCCATCCCTCTGGTAGAGGTCGTCTCTACCAAAGAGTGAGGTGTAGGGGTCCACAAAGAACACCCCCTCGGCAGTACACAAATCAGCCAGGCGCTGATTTACTGCAATGTTCTTTGACAGAGCAGTCCCTAAAGGGCCTCTCCTTGGGAGCATGCCAACAACTACCCTTCTGCGGGTTTTTG
>JAWQEG010003169.1:5000-15000 GCA_033782935.1 Petrolisthes cinctipes
CATAGATAGAAATACACATACATACATACATACATACACACACACATACATAGATAGAAATACACATACATACATACATACACACACACATACATAGATAGAAATACACATACTGTCATGGATCCAGCCCAATTGGTAATGCTGGACCATGTTTATTGGTAACACTGTAGTTGTGTTTGGCTATATTTTATACCTTCCCTGGCGGGCGCACGATAGGTGCATATAATTAACTGTAAATACATTCCCCACTAATAGTATTCATGTTGTTATTCATTTAATATAGTAATTCTCTGCTAGTAATGTATAAACTCATATTATTCATCATCAAATATTCATATTGTTATTGTTAGATAGTTTTCCCCCAGGCTAGGTTGAATAACCCCTTTTCGCTGCCGTCCCAGAGGCGGCCTGGCTTGCTCTAGGTCTCTCTCTGTTCCTGCCACTGGTCAAGACAACATCTCCCCCTCAGCTCTCCTCCTTGTTGTGTCCCTTGTGAGATGCTCCCTCGTGGTGCATTAAGGTTTGTGTCCTTTGTTAGGAGGCATAGTCAATCTCGACTATGGGCCTGGTAGGATATTCATATTTGTGCTGTATCCCTTTTTTCCTGTTTACATTAAATATGTAAATACTGTGTGTAAATATAGTTAATTGTTTATTAATATTCCTCTCCAGACTACCCCTTAACGTTTTTACCTCATGCGCACCATTCCCTCATATTAATGGCTGCTCACTGGGTTATTGAGTGTTCTAAATTAGACTTCGTCACAGCTTCCCTGTGTTATTGAGGGTAGTAGCCCAGGGCAAGGGTTAATCAGGGTTGTAAAGTGATAAATGGGGGCCTGTCCGGGATGGATTGTGAATGTTTATTTGCCCATAATTAATTAATGTACTAGCCTCTCATTTTTTTTTTCAGTTAATCAGTGCCGTTTTGAAGCCATTCCTTCAACTTTGAGTATTTGTTGTGTTTTGTTGGCAATTGAGCACTTGATTTTTATTTTTGTGTTGTGAAATTCATTTTTGATGTTAGCCTGAGTGTGAATATACCTCGTTGCGCATTTTTTCATATTTCCTTCACTTTATTCACTGAGAGTGCTATGTATGTATTTTAGTCTAATTTTCCATTGTTGTTGTGGATCTGGAGAGAGAATTTTTGTACACACGTGGTGTTAATTTCACATTTCATAACTTGAGGTTATTTATATACAGTAAATATTTTTTCCCTATAAGTAATTACCATATTTTATCCCTCTATTTACTTTTATTAGCTAGCTTATTTTCGGGTTGTAGTCCCCTTCTTGCTGCTAACCATGTTTGTCTTAGCTGATTTTGTAGCTAACCCTGAGGTGGAGAGTCTAACTGGCCTGACTAAGGTCCAGTGGTTGGAACTAGCTACTCATTATGAACTAGAAGTACGAGCTGGTCTAAGTAAGAAAGAAGTGCGTCAGTTAGTGTTAGAGCACATGGTGGACGACGAAATCCTTGCGGAGGAGGATGTTGCATTTCTTTATAAGCCTTCTGACTTAATTGTTCTAAACAAATTGCAACTTCAGTTAGCCCATGCTGACAATGAGAAATTAAGGTTACAATTATCTCAGGGGTCTTCAACCTCAGAACCTCCATTTCGCTTGTCTGATGCCCTAAAGTTTGTCCCTTTATTCCCAGAAGAGGATCCAGATGGATTCTTCATTAGTTTTGAGAGAGCAGCTGCATTGCATGATTGGCCAGAGGACAAGTGGGTATTGCTAGCCCACAACTCATTTAGAGGGAAGGCCCAGGATGTGTTTCGTTCTCTTGACTCTACCCTTACTAATGATTATCATGTTGTTAAGAGATCCATATTGCATGCCTATCAGAAAGTCCCTGAGGCCTACCACCAGCAGTTCCGTAGCTGTCGGAAAGCCGAGGGAGAGACGTATGTTGAATTTTAGACGTAAGCAAATTCTTTGTCGTAAGTGGGTTGACTCTGAGCTTGTCACTAATAATTTTGATAATTTATTGCAATTGCTTGTTTTAGAAGATGTTAAGTCATGCATTCCTACTAAAATTAGGTCACACCTTGAGGAGCGGGGAATTAATTCTTTAGCAGAAGCAGGGCCCTCAGCCGATCATTATGCTCTAATAAATCCTGACCTCGCTCCCAAGTATAAATCACATGTGTTACCCTCTTACCCTCCTAAACAGATGAGTGTGGCACCTGTTAGGCCACCATTATTTAGAGACACTAGGGACTCTCATTTTATTAGGCCAATGGTACCAGTTAGGCCTGCTGTTGGGTTACCTTATCAGAATGTCGGTCGTGAACTAAGACCACCTCCATATTGCAGATATTGTAAGAAGCCAGGTCACCAGATCCATGAGTGTATGAAGTTGGCCAGCAAAAACACTTCCTCCCCACATGGCCGTGTTGTTCTCCACACTAGTGTACGGCCAGAGGAAGTGGAGTTGCCTCAAATACCCCAGGTGAGTGAAAAGCTTGATTTGAGTCCCTGTTTAGTAACTTTGCCAAGTAAAATTCCTCCCTCTTTCCAACCATTTTGCTCTAGTGGCCGGGTGGCAGCCTCTTGTACCGTAAACTCCTCCACCCCAGTCACTATTCTGCGTGACACAGGCTCAGACCTATCCTGTATTTTGAAGGAAGATGTCCCTAACTTTGAGTGTTATACGGGAAAGACGGTACTGGTGTCAGGATTACCAGGAACCGCTCGTTATCCATTATGTTCTGTGTATCTTACAAGTGCCTTTGTGACCCGACAGGTCACTTTAGCTGTTGTTGACACTCTTCCAGTGCCTAACGTATCTATTTTGATTGGCCATGATCTTGCAGGTACCCAGGTTGCACCTAACCCCATTGTTGTTGATGTCCCTAGTATAGTTAATAATACCAGTAAAGTAGAGGAACAGTACCCCAATCTTTTCCCCAATTGTGCGGTCACACGTAGCCAGAGTAAGGGGCTGGCTGAAGCTCCTTCAGAGGAACCTAATGACCCTACTGATGATTTGTTCCTTGGTGAATTATTTAATGATGACATTCATGTCCCTTTGTCCACGGAAACCCACTCCAATGCTCTCCCTATCACCCGCGAGGCTTTAATTCAGCAGCAGTCCTGTGACCCTGAGTTGCAAAAGTTTTTCAATAATTTGACTGAAGAAGGAGAGGTTCATAATTTTTCAAATTGTTTTTATCTTAATTCTAATGTTTTAATGAGGAAATTCAGACCCTTGCATGTACAGTCTGTTACAGTTCCGACTGGGCCACCCAGTATCGAGAGATCGTAGATGTGGCAGCAGTGTGTGTGTGTGTGTGCTCGAAAATTATACGGATCGTCAACACTCTCTCTCTCTGTAGTGAACATGACCCTGCCTCAAAGTTAATTTCATAGATGGCGCTGTGTAGTTGTGGAAGGAATGTGGACTGCAGGGTTGAAGTTTCGGGAAACAGCTATGCTCATGCCAATGAGTCATGAGCTCTCAGGCAGAGTGGTTGAGGAATGCTGATATGGAAATTTAGAACCTATATTACACAATGAGTAGGTGAAGCTAAGGTAAAGTTGTTCGTAGCCTGAACAGTGAATATTTCTTCTTAATGGTTATCATGTTTGGCATGCAACATTGCTCAGCCGTTCTGACAGAGCTCACGTCTCGTTGCCACGATTGTTATCCTGTAACGAAAGAAACTAAACTGTGTAAATTACTTGTGTCTGATTTATTGGAAGCATCTGATGAGTAAAGTATGCAGCTATTGTAATAATACAAATGCTCAATTGATAGTTTTGGTGAATAGGAATAATCAGCTTTTGGGAAATAACGAAGCCTTACAAGTGTGTTTGGGGAGGACTCTGACAAAATGACTGTGGAATCAGTTCTGGCACCCTGACATTCTACGTTAATAAACAAATTAGTAGTGTCGAAATAAGCGATCGTTTTGCCAGTGATAATCAACTCGCATTGATTGTTAAATGGGTTATGTTTGTTTTGAACCCACAGGTGAACGGGGAAGAGGGATCACTCCAAACGTGTGTTTAACCTACTAATAGATTACCCCAAGTTTTGCTAATAGATACATTAATGTGTGCATAGTAGTAAGTGATCTACCAAATTTGCAGACCGTTCACATAATGATGGATTTATTCCAGAGATAACGGTGTGTGGCTGTGGAGAAGAGAAGGGCGAAGTCTCAGAAAGTAGCCTAGGTGGGCAAGGTGAACTTCGTTGGAACCCCATAGAGAACGTGTGGGCTAATATGGTCAACTGCTGGGAGCCAGAGATGGTGGAGCGGAGACTGGAGGCACTAATGGCTCATACCCAGGCTCAGTGGGAGATGTTCCGCAACAAACCTAACAAATTCGACGCATTGTGGCCTCTGTGCCCGATAGACTGCGTGCCGTCATAGAGAAGGAAGGTGGCTGGACTGGATATTAATTGTCAGTGTAAATAAAAAAATATTTTGTTTAAATAAATGTTGTTGGGTTGTCAAGGATTGTATAACTCCTACTTTGCCTATTTACATTTATAGAGTGTCCCTGTCTATTGAAATTATGAACCTGTAAAGATGACGAAAGTAGAGAATAACCAGAGTTTTATCTTTCCCCCAGCCATCGAGGGTTCAACCGCCGATTTTACAGCTGGTTAGCATATTTCTCGAATTTGGCTGGAGAGCAAGAAGTGCTGGGACGAAATGAAGGAAAATTGCTCCTAACATTTAGGAATAAAAGTAACCATAGGAAATTTTTTAAATAGTCTCATGGTCTTTCCCAGCTCATTTTACCTACTTGACTGCATTTCAACCCAACCATACTTAATCTAACCTAACTGAACGGATTGCATTGACCAGGTCAGACTTGAAAAATATGCCTCCGAATAGGGGACCCTCTGAGTGTGCAGCGTGTTTTAAGATGTGATCTCGGGCACGGACGCGAATATTTCATATTTCTTTATAATGCAAGTAAATCTTGGTTTAATCACGTGTTCTGTCTGACTTTTACTAGGAGCTAATTTTCTTTAGGATTATTACACATACAGCATGATATCGGTAATGTCAATTTAGACACATTCTTCTTTAATTTGTGTAGCTAACGTTATCCATTCATTACTTGATGACTCGAGAAAAAGATACACAGAATATGCGAGAGGGATAGTTTCGGAGTAATTTCATAATTCGTAGGATTTATGGTAACGGGTGATACAATAAACAAAGTAATAAAAATCTTTAGGATTTTATCATTATAAGAAGTCGTTACTCTGAAACGCTCATCAAATACTGACTGGCAAACTACATTCCTAGCTAAAGTAATGACCCTACGTATCCGTGTGCTCAACCGGTGCCTTCCAGTGAACTTCACCTTGCCCACCTACTTTCCGAAACTTCGCCCTTCTCTTCCCCACAGCCACACACCGTTATCTCTGGAATAAATCAATCATTATGTGAACGATGTGCAAATTTGGTAAAACACCTACTGTTATGCACACACTATTTTTCACTACAAAAGGTTAATTAGCAAAAATCTGGGTAATCTATTAGGAGGTTAAACACACGTTTGGTCGCTAGGAGTGATCCCTCTTCCCCATTCAGGTGTGGCTTCTCAATAAACATAACCCAGTTAATATAACAATCAATGCCAGTTGATTATCATTGGCAAATTGATTGATTGATTGATTGATTTTTGGCGCTGCAACATCGAGATCATATAGCGCCAGAAGAAGGTGATAGAAGAGGTGGGACAGCAAGCAGGAAGGAAATAGAAAGAAAAGAGACAGTTGAATAACTGAAAGAGATTGGCTGGGGCCGAAGGGGCGCCAAAACCCTTAAAGTATTGCCCTCTATCACTACCGGCAATACCCCCCTACGGGGTCTAAAGGAGAAAGGGAGAAGAGGTGGAGATGAGGGAAAGGTGAAGAAAGAACAGGATAAGAAAAGTTAAGAAGTTAGAAGGAGGTGAAGAAGAATCTATCATTGGCAAAAAGATCACATATTTTGACACTTATTTGTTTAACGTAGAATGTCAAGGAGTCAGGGCCGGTCCCACATAGTCATTTTGTTTGTCAGATTCCTCCCCAAACACACTCGTAAGCCTTCGTTATTTCCCAAAAGCTGAGTATACCTATTCACCAAAACTATCAAGCACTAGTATTATTACAATATCTGTAAACCTTACTCATCAGATTAATCCAATAAATCAGTCAAAAGTCATTTACACAGTTTAGATTCTTTCGTTTGGGCGCTAACAAACTACAACGAACAACTGTGGAATTGGTCCTAAATCTCCATACGATTCACATATCTAAAGAGACTGGATAATATAAGATAGTGTTCATTTGTGAGAGAGAGAGAGAGAGAGAGAGAGAGAGAGAGAGAGAGAGAGAGAGAGAGAGAGAGAGAGAGAGAGAGAGGAGAAGGAGTATTTAGTAATGAAGGAATTTTACTATGCATGTAATACACTGTAACGTGACTTACAAATAAAATACAAAATCAGAGGTGAACATCAAATAATGCTTACCAAAATATGATTGCCAAAGCAAACAACCTATCTGCTCGATCTTAGTTGGTAGAAAAACAAGAAAACAATGCAATGTTGCATGCTAAACATGAAATCCATTTAGAAAAAATATTCACTGTTCAGGCTACGAACAACTTTACCTTAGCTTCACCTACTCATTGTGTAATATAGTTGTTAAATTTCCATAATAGCATTCCTCAACCACTCTGCCTGAGAGCGCATGACTCATTGGCACAAGTATAGATGTTTCCCGAAACTTCAACCCTGCAGTCCACATTCCTTCCACTAGAGGATGACCATGAGTCAGAAAGGAGCCATAGAAGATCGCCAGTATAGAGTATCCCTGACGGAAACCATACTGACGATCAGAAAGAAGGTCATGACGAGTAAGGTGCTTTTGAACTTTGATGTTAAGAACATATTCAAAGATTTTTAAGTAGATATGAAATCAAAGCAATGAGGCGATAGTTTGAGAGTTGGGGAGAGTCCGAACAGGTTGGATCAGAATAAATTTTTAGTAGGAAGGAAATTATGAGATGACGGACAAAGTCTGAAAAGTCTGCATGGGAAGGGAGTCAGCACTGGAGTACAATTTTAAAGGACAATAGGAGGATTCCCACATGGACTATACACCATATCAATATCAAGGCCAGATAGGGCAGAAAATATTTCATTTCAATAGATTCTAATGGCAGATATAAGTTAGTCAGAGGGGGTGGAGATGAAGGAATAGCCCTGCAATCATCCAGAGTGAAGTTAGAGGCAAAGATTTGAGAGAAACTTCCAGCTTTGTCGGCAAAAATGGTGGCAATATTTCCATCAGGATGAATGGGACACGAAAAGTGGACGAAGTAAAGTTGCTGGGGTGATTATTGGCAAAATGAACAGGAAGAGATAGAGTTGGAAAGATAATTGTACTTCGCAGAGATAAAAGATATTTTGGCTAGTTGAAGAATAGATTTGGCGCGAATCTTGGTAGAAATATCCTGGATACGAGATTCATTTGTTTGAAAGCGTTGTTACCATCTGTAAGCCTCCTCCTTGTTGTGGACAGCAGTAGAACAAGCCTCATAAGCAGACAGAGAAAGGGTTGCTGTCAGTTACCAATGACACTTGGATTTTGGAGAGAAAGAATAAGAGAGGCTTACTGGAGGATAGGTGCAGCTCAGCAGCAGGAAAATTTGTTGATAATCCACATACAGTATGTTGCAGAAGTTACTGTAATTTGGAGTGAGTCAGATAATAGTCTAAGACATCTCAAGAGATTGTTAACTGGAGTTCCAGACCTTGAAGGGTTTATGGAGTCATCCACAATTGTCTCCGGGGAGGGTGTTGTGTTAGTCATCATTGCCTTCTCAATTGTGAATTTGGTTTGTGGTGTGTATCATGCCTGTTTGTATGATGTAAACTGAGGGAAAGTGTTGTCTTTGAGTGAATGTTGGATTACTCTCGGAGTAGATGAAACACAACAAGATCAATGAAGATGGAGAGACAGATGAAACGGGAACTCCAACTGCCTTTATCACCAGTTCAATATCCACCCTAGGAGTACTGCCCTGTTCAGCTGGTGTCTTTAGGCTTCACCTATGTGCAATGAAAGAGAAGGTTGTAGTTGGTAGTGTCAAATATTGAAATATAAAATTCAGTAACAGAGGCTGGTTCCCAACTCGATGATAAAGAACAATATTAATGATTCTGTACAGTATAAGCAGGTAATCTGGAAAGTTAAAAGAAAAGTTTTTGCGTATGCGTGGATTTCAAAGGATCCCTAGTAACTGTCCCCAACTATGCAGACCAAGACTACCCCCATCATACCAACTCCTTACCTCCTAACCTGCCAGTCCCTTACCTCGGCTTGCCAGCGTTATACCCCCAACCTGACAACCCCTGACCCAAAACTTGCTGACCACTTATTCCTCTGTGAAACCCCACCGATGAACAAAATCGTGTGTGTCGGGAAAACAACATATCCCACTACGATGGTGAACAAAAGACAGTGCCTTTATTTAAAGGATATAATGTAACAGATATTCTAATTATATTTGTTTATTATTACTTTTCAACTAATCACCTTCATTTTTCTTACCCTCTTCCCCCTCACCCTCGCCTCAAATCATCACATTTCTTCTCTCCTATATCCACCTACGTTAATGCAGTATGCACTTCTTTAAACCCGGATTCTTCAAACTACGGGTCCCGAATTCCTCCAAACTGGGTCGCAGGCTCACAAAAATAAATACATGAATAAAATAGAATAATAATGTTCGTGACAATAAAATATATATGAAGTTCATACATGAATCCACTTAACATATTTTTATAATCGAATATTCATATATTTAATTATCAATAAAACAAAATCATTGCACAAATATTAGCCTTCTTGAGAGAGAATGAGAGAGAGAGAGGGAGGGGTAGGTGAGGCAGTGTTTATAATTCTGGTTAGAATTCCTTTTAATCATAAATATTACGTTTCAGTTTCTGGCCTTGTATTTTCTTTGGTTGATAATTCTGATCATTTGTAAAAGATCTTTCTGTATGGGTCGCGAGAATGTCATAGTAAAAACTAGGTCACGACTGAAAAAGTTTGAAGAACCCTGCTTTATACTATTGGTGATTCGATACCGTTCATTGTGTATGAAGCGCTTCATTCATTCCTCCTGACACACGTCTCTCTACCTGATCATTCGTTACCCTCGTATATAGCTCCGCCCACATTTCTCTCCTCCTCTCCCACTAACATCCCCCCTCCCTCCACCTGCAACTGTTACCAGATCTGACCAGGCCCAAACCAAGTCGCTGATGGATGGGGTGTGGACCATTGATCTGTCCGGAGCTGTACATATATATACACATACACAAAGAAATACACATACATAGATAGAAATACACATACATACATACATACATACACACATACATACATATATACACACATTAACATACACAAAGAAATACACATACATACACACACACATACATAGATAGAAATACACATACACACATACATACACACACACATACATAGATAGAAATACACATACACACATACATACACACACACATACATACATAGAAATACACATACATACATACACACACACATACGATAATAATGTATACACATACATACATACATACACACACACATACATAGATAGAAATACACATACACACATACATACACACACACATACATACATAGAAATACACATACATACATACATACACATACACATACACAAAGAAATACACACCCATACAAACACACATACATAGATAGAAATACACATACATACATACACACACACACACATACTTACACACATAGACATACACACACACATACATACATAGAAATACACATACATACATACATACACACACACATACATACATAGAAATACACACACATACATAAACAGATAGAAATACACATACATACATACACACACACATACACACACACACATACATAGATAGAAATACACATACATACATACACA